>OMLP01035946.1:0-12659 GCA_900302685.1 Spondyliosoma cantharus | reverse complement strand
CATCCGGTGGTTTAAAGATGTTTTTTTTTTCTTCTTACATTTGAAGGAGCGCATATATGTTTGCTCCACTGATGAATGTGCTGTGACCTCCTCCATGCCCTCGCTGCCCCCCACCCCCAATCTCATCTCTCCCCCTCATGTCCTCTCTCCGGTCCGAGGCATCCTGCGGTGCTGAGCTCTCCTCGGTTCTCTTGCAGCGGAGGAGTCTCATCCTCGGCACCCTCGATGACCCATGCGTCATAATGCGGTTACCGGGAATAAGCGCCTCACCAGCTTATTTCCCCTTTAATTTGTGACATAACAGGGGCTCGATAATCGCCGACAGTGAAACACATTTACACCACAGATTAAACGAAATTTGCGCATCAAAGAGCACGACGACGCGCACGTCGAAGAGTTGAATTTTGTCAATATGACTCTCTGAGAGCATCCGATGCGTTTCCGGTTATCTAATTAAATCTCATTAGCCATGCAAATGAAGCAGAGTGGGGGGGAGGAGGAGGCTGGTGGAAAAACACAGCGCTGCCGGAAAACGCCACGGTGCAGATGCGACGGCTGGTGTGAGCTATTGCGCAATTTCTGCTCGCATCACCATCCTGCGGATGGAGTTGTAATTTTTAATCGACCTCTAGTCTTGTTGAATTATGCGGTGGTGTGACGCCGAAAACGGGGGAGCCGAGTGCCGAGAGATATCCACCCCTGTAGAGGCCGTGAGAGCCGGCGTCAGGGAGATGTCGAGGATGTTAGAAATAGCCCTCCGGTCCGTGGGCCGACCCGGCGGCATTAAGCGGGCACTGCGTCAAAAGGGATGGGAGTGCAAAAAGTGCTTACGCATGTACCGCTGCTACGTCGAAGTTTGGGGAAGCGGTGTGTGCTGGACTGGTGTGTCATTTGAATGTGTCACAGATTTCCAGATTGGTGTTTTTGAAGAGAATGTGCGCACATATGTCGACATGTGAAGGGTGTTTCCTTGCGTTTCATCCGGTGCGCACTGAGGTCACCCTGAAAGGGAAAATGGATGGATAGCTGGATGGAGGGATGGGGGGATGGATGGATGAGTGTGACGCGTTCCTCGATATAAAGCCTCGCCGTCGACTACGTTTCCATCCCCCCTTTTTCTCTCTTTCTGTCTGTTATCGGCGATTTTCGCACTGGCGCACTGTGCGATGGCACTGCCAGCTGTCCTTTCCCAAGGCCGCAGGGGGCATCGCTTGCGACGTGCCTCCTGCGTCAAACCGGGGGCGGGGCCTCTGGTGTGGAAATTCCCTGTAAAGAGCTGTGATAGGCTGGGATGAGGAGCCACGCAGAAAGTACTGGGTTAAGAGGCAGCAGTGATGCTGTAGAGCAAAGCTTGGGCATGTGTCAGGCACATTTTGTCTTGCCCAGAGATAGATGCTCTGAATTTGGCAGAGCATCTCTAAAGAAACGTCTGTTCACTCACAGACACTCTGGTGTCACTCATTGTTCTGCTCTCTGCAGTGATGCAGCAGCACATTACAGTGGCTCGTGATGAGGAGAGCATAAGAGGAACATAAAGAGAGATGTTAATGACGGGCTGCACACATGGATCCACTGCTGGTTTTCACCTTCAGACACGTGACACTGGTGGAGGGGGGTGGGGGTGCCACTGGTGAGAGAGCAAGAGAGACAGGGGGAGAGAGAGAGAAAGGAAGAGCAGATAAGTAGTGACTGGTCCGCAAGAGAAAGAGAGAGGGATTTAAAGTGACGGATGAGGCGTATGGAGGGGGAGGGCTGCCTGGCTGTATATCCTGTTACAGGATAATGACCTGAGGCTCACATTACCATGGCTTCTGTTTCCTCTCCTCCTTGTGGGATTGGTTATCAGAGGCACAGGAGACAGATGGGATGGGCAGAGGAGGGATGTGGTCGGGGGGATGAATGTAACACTGAATGAAGAGTGAGCGCGGTAGTGGAGTGGTCCCGAGAGAGACCGGGGATTGAGGAGAGCTGAAGGTGTAGTAGCATAGCCGAGGCCTTGTCAGAAGGTCATTCAGGCTGGTGATGAGGGTGTGGTTGAACGGCTTCGAATGCAGTATGACTGAAGAGAAGCCCCTGTTTGTAAGACTTTGATTAGACTTACTAATTACCTCCGTCATTGATCTGAGGCTTTCCGGAACAGCGTGTACTTTTATGTGGACCGGAGTGAGGCCTGTGCAGTGACAGAGGAGAAGTTAATGGAAGGGAGTTCAGGAGTTGGATGTGTGTGGCCTCTGCAGAGGCCCAGCCCTCAGTTTGGTGCAGAGTGGTGCACATCCCTCCCCACTGCACCTGCTGCCTGATGCTGATAGGCTGCACCGTGCCTCAACTCATCTGTCCCACACATAGCAGGAACCAATAGAAAAGAACGTCCACGCAGGATCCAATCAAAGCATCGGTTTCTCTGACCGCACAGCCAGCTGGGATCTTTAGGCCCTGTGGCCAAGGGGTCAATTAAGGTCAATATGGTGACCCTTTCAATGACTCTATTGTTCTCCATTTATGGTCTATGATCAATAGATATACTCTGTAATGAGGACACTGTAATGTCCTCAGTGAGAGTACTGCTGAAGGACAGAGTCCAGATTCCTCTAGTGCCTCAGCAAAAAAACCCAGTTAGCTTCCTTGCTAACAGGACAAAGCCTGAACTAAGGGCTAGCAGCTAATAAAATGTAAAGGTCAGGGCTTTCTCCTTCATACAATACTTTCAAACAAGAGTACAGTGGAGACTGTGATTGATATTGACAGTTTTTTTTCAACATCAACGTGTCGACAGTCTCCCATAATGAGAGCGATTCAGAGGGGTTAGGTTGCCTGACTACAATGACATGACTAATTCAGAGTGTTGTCCTGGAGATGTGTGTATGTCTTGTGAAGTGTGTGCTACAGTGAATGTGTGCGCATGTGCGTCCCTGTGTGAATACACTAAAGCACAAAGTGTAACACTGCTGGGCAGCCACAATGGACAAAGGCCCATTAAAATCGAAAACAGATTTTTACAACACTTTGCTGTATTTCATTTGTAATGCAGTCACAGCGTTATTCAAGCAATTCTACTAAAGAATACTTTCATTATCGATTACTCTACAAATTATCACTTAATCTATAAAATAGATCCCAATTGACAAAATTGACACCTTCGAATTGCTTATTTTATGTCCAACAAACAGTCCAAAACCCAAAGACTCTTCATTTACTGGCATACATGACAAACAAAAGCAGCAAACCCCTCACATTTAAGGAGCAGGAACCAGCAAATGACTGAAACTTTCCATGATCAGAATTGTTTTTATTCAGCTTTTATGTTGCCTTCAATCAGCTAATTGATTAATTGACTAATTCAGATTTATAGAGATTTCATTCCTGAATAGTGAATAACCAATCCTGGAATCATAAAACAGCACACGTTTTTAAAAATCTGGTTTAGTCGTGCCCTCGGCAGCTGTGCGCACGGATGTGCGTGCATGCACATCTGCACACCTCCATGTGACCAGCTGTCTGCCAGGGAGTCCTAAGGTGCCCTCTCTCACACCATGGCGAGGTGCCATGTTCGCTACAAGCGCCAAAGAACCAAGATTTACAATGCTAATCGAGCCCAGGACACATTCACTCTTGCACGCGCTTGTAAAGAGCTGAAGCTAGAGTTACACTATTGTCTCCGAGGGATGAACAGATGAAGATGATGACTGGACAGACAGATGGACAGGAGGGAACAGTGTGTGTGGGGGGTGGGGGGCTACAACAAGAAGAGTTAGGACATAAATTGTGATTTTCAGTCTGGGTTGTGTTTGGTTTCTCTCGTTTTTTTATTTATAGTTTTATGGCGCGAGCGCAATACAGATTATTGAGAGTTAAGGAGAGTTAATCTCTCTCTGTCTCTTTGTATTTATGCGGTTTAGAGATTAAGAGTTTCTCTTATAAGCAGCCACAATCTTTGTAGTGTACATTGATGTATTTAGGTGACGTATTCCACTGGATCAGCCCATTACGTGTTCATATGGTGTTGAATTTACCACACAGTAGGAAGAGGATGTCTTGTTTCTTCCAGAAAACCTTTACGCCATCTTTTTCCTTGTCTCATATGTGGAGTCTTTTACCTTTTTTATGTCTGTGCACTTAAGATAAGACGAAGACGAAAGATAAGAAACATTCGTATCACTCCCAAGGCTGATGAAGACATGTGAAATTAATATCTCAAGGCGTTCAAATTCTAATCATCTAATCTGGTCACTCGCTGTCAGACTCGATACAGCAAATTATTTGGCACTGGAACCTAAAGATAAATGTAGAGGCTGCATATATGCATTTGATTTTCCTGAGAGAGAAGAGTAGAGAAGGAACGAGAAAGAGACTAAGAGATGAAGATCCACAGACTAGCTAATCCCAACAGCTATGTCTGTTGGTCCCTGGCCTGAGCCCCCCACTGAGGCCCAGAGCCCTGCCATCCTGCTGCAAGAAACAGCAGATGGTCCGATGACCTTGCAAGGTCACACACACATACACACACACACACACACACACACATGCATGCAGCACATAAAAACACATACCACACGCGCAGTAGCATGTCTACAGATGCAGGAATTACATTACAAACGAGCACACATGCAGAACTCAAATATATGTTCATCAGAATTGTTTATACCTTTTTACACATTTTATATTTTATTAAATGTTTTGAAGAATTATCTTTCCAGTTTATTTAAATATCAATGAAGGGAATCCATTTTTAATAGATTGAGCCAGAGCACAAGTAAGTCTTTGCTGTCCCAGCTGATGTGATTCTTGCTTGTGGCCACCCTGCACAAAGAGGAAGTGCACGCTTGTATGTAGGTATGACAAATGATGGGGTGGTTTTAAGTAGAGCGTGCTGGTGTTTCACCATCCTACGAACCACTTCCTCATATGAGTTCCACAAACAGAGAAACAAAATCACACAGCAGTCTGCGTATACATGACGATCATTTCATCTGGTTGGAGGAGTGCCTCTGCGTGCGATTAAAGAGGAAGATAAAAGATTATATTTTCCAGTCCTGGTCGAACCCACCATCAGTGGGCATGCCTCGACCTGTTGTCCTTAGTATGCTTGACATAGTAGGTCTCTCAGGTGCCACTCCTAAATAGAACGTTTTTTTTTACAATATATCGGAGTAGTATCACTCGGTTTCACTTTGTCTGCCAAAATAAATTACACCTCCATAGTTTTTTGGCACATAAGAAGTACAAATGTGCCATGTACTAACTGCTCGTTCAAGTTAGACAACGCACTGTTAACTGCTACTCTGCATTTCAGGAAGAAACGTTTCAGGAAGAGAACGTGGAGTGCAGCTATTTTGCATCTCAGGACTCTCCGGGGGTACATTTTAAGTTGCTCCTTGTCTTTGTGTCTCATCATATTATTTCAAAATCATAAATTTCTCTCTCTACCTCTCATTCACTCCCTCGCTCTCTCTGCCGCAATGCGTGTAGACACTGCTCATACGGACTGTAGCCAACACAATGACTCACCTCTGCTCATACAGACACACGCAGGCACAAGTGCACAGAAAACACACAACTAACTCCTTGAATCAGCCGCCTGTCTGTGTTATGCAGCAGTGAATACAGTGTCCGGTTACAGATGCATCAATTATTACTCGTTCCGGATCACATCAGGGGATCCTAGGAGCACTAGGCCACTGCTGAGCTTCGTCACCATGCAAATGACCGTGTCGGTCGCCATGGTTCCCCGCCCTCTAAACACACACACGCCACTCATCAGAGTTGTCAGATAAGGAAAAAAATTGCAAAGGGTTTAGTTTGGTTAGCCAGAATAGGCCTGCAGAATAATTAATGATCAAATCGAGTCCAGCTTCATTGAGTTATTGACATTTTAAGTACATTCTTATAAGCCGACGTGTAGCTGGACGTGAGTGATTGCACTTTGTAATCCATAACGGAGCATCCAATGTTTCCATTTCCTGATGATGTCAGAGATGTGCCGGGCCCATCAGTCCGTTCGTCGTGTGTGCTTGCGGGAGAGCGAGCGTCTGTAATTCCAGCCGCGAGTCTCTGTTTCCTTCCTCAGATCAGAGGGGGCTCATTACATTACCCAGAGCTGTGTGAGACAGCTGGACACCCACACAGACAGACACACAGGGGCACCTTGATGTTTTTCAGCAAATGAAAAGAAAAGATAGAATATAGACTTTCCCGTCTTTCCCCGCTGAGATAACAGAGACAGGTGTATAGGCAGATGAAATAGCAACAGATTTAGGCTTTTACTTTGCAGAAATGTCGGCATCATACTGTGGGTGCAATGGAGACGGATCTTATCAGGTAGCAGGGTGTGTATGAATGGGAAAAAGGCGCCCAAAGCAGGTATGCACTTAACATACTCAACATATTGTAAACACAGAGCGAAGATAAATCAACACCCTCTCTCCTCTCTCTCCGCTCACTCATATCCGCAAACGTACGCACACTTGAAACCCCACACAGACACCCAGAGTGACAATATAATCTATTAGCATATGAGAACACATACTCAAAGTGATACGCACACACACCATGAGTGAGGTTGTGCAGTCTATTAGAGTGGGGTCACTGTGGGTCAAACACTGACACAGAGCCAGCAGACAAAGACTGCTGGTCAATATCTAATTAGAAGCATGAGAGAAGGGTGACAACAGCTCGTCTCTCTCTCACTCACTCGCCTGCCCGCTCACTCTCGGCGCCTTTCTCCACCTGCCTCTCTCGCTCTTTATCTGTCCCTGCTTCTCACCTCCCACTGATGTCTCCCGTTCCATGTGCCCAATCCTGTCTGTCATCCACCCCCTTAGCGTCCGTCTCTGCGGGCCTCTACTTTTCACCACATGTCGCTTTGTTTGGCACTGCTCACCGCCTCCCTGCCAACCACTTCTATTGTCTGGGCATATGTGTGTTTTGTTTGTGTGTGTGTGATAGGGAGAGAAGGACCTGTGTGTGTCCATATTTATATCATCAATTTCAGTGGGCATATGCTCAGCGGAGCAGCCTTACTAATTGTCTGTGGAGAAACTAGACACAACAACAATATTATACCAACAAATGAGCACAAACACACCTGCTCGTCTGTCATCTTTGTGATGATGGTGCCCATTTTTACACCTGAGTAGAAGGTAAATGTTTTACTTTCCATCTTACTCAACACTTTGATATGGAGCCTCCGTTCATTCAGTTAATCTGAGATGAATCAGAGGTTCATGTGATGCATACATGTTTATGCCAACACACCCTCTTTCTCAATCACACACACACACACACACACACACACACACATCCTGGGTCTGTCTCAGAGGGGATGAGTGGCAGTACTTTTCCACTGCATCAGTTTCTGCTTTATGCAGCCTCTGCCTCACCAGGCCTGCCTGGTCTTGCTGCGGCAAGAGATTTGCTCATCTGCCCTTTTGTTGCAGAACTCCACACATGTATGTGTGTTTGCATCCGTGTGCGTGTGTACATTTGCAGTCGGGTCAAACAGTTTCCCTCCCACTGACATGCTCCTCTTTGCCTGGCATGCTTGAATAAGTGGTTTTAGTTGTTTGCTTTGAAACCAGAAGCATTCATTGAGCAGCTCCCCAATAAACAGTGAGAGTCGCCATCAACATGTCGTTTCGTGTTGTTTCGCAATGACCACAAACCAGAGAAACGGGTTTCTCTTCCCGCGCACATTTTTGATAAGTAGGGGCATGATTTTACAAGAGGTTCACACAGCAGCAGCACAAGTGGGAAACGCAGGGGCAAGTCGATTTTTGGTCGTCACATTTTGTCGCACTGCAGGTGTGTGAGTGTGTGTTTTGGTGTGGCTGGGCGTGTTGGTTTGTTCTGTCGAGACATGTGGAGGCCCTGGGATCTCCATTCATACTTCTGCACTGGTACTTTAGTAAATATGTCAGTTAGGCTGGTGAATTTTAGCAGATTTGATTTAAAGTAAACACAACTTTACACATTATGTGAAACGACAGAGCAGACTTCTTCTTTGTAGTTCATATCAGATGCGAGCAAAACAGCAGTTATTTGTACATTTTTCTCTCCTGTAAGTGTTACTACATGGTTGTACCTCTAGAGGGCGTGTCTTTATGCAGAGAATCTCAGCACACAGTTGGTTTTTAATATCCTGTAAAGAAACACACAGCCAAAAATGTCATCTTAACCTTTAACCTACTCCTCTGAATTTTTGACACACATACATTAATCTGAATCTCAGAGGATTGTTGTCCTTGATTATAAGTTGATGGGTATTGACGTTCCTGTCTGATTCAGGGCAAATGATGTGGCTTCCATATCAGCTGGACTCTGCTACTCTGATACACTGCCATGCTTGCAGACCCCTGCTTCCAGCCATGTGTGTGTATCTGACTGCATTGATCCGCCACCAAGGACAGTCCCCTTGATGACTAGGTTGTGTCAATGAAGGACCCATCCACTGGGACCGCGCTCGCATCTCCTGGGAGGGATTCTTGCATCTCCATGTGGCCTCTGACCTTTGATGAGGGACATTTGTATTGACGTGGCCCGGCAACCAGGCTGCGCTCCATCCGGAAAACAAGCTACAGTTACAGTTATAGACCTAGAAGGACTCGGAGTGTGCAGCGCCAGAGAAAATCTGGGTTATTAATAGTTCACTCACGTCCAGTGTAACAACATAAGCCAATATCTGAGGGGGCAATTATAGTAAGGCCTGGAACAACAGGCAGAAGAGGACGAGGACATTTGGTGTGTCTGTTGCGCGTGCATGCATGATTGAATTTTTTTGTAATCTTGACATCAAAGCGTCTCTGATGTCTAATAGTGTAGAACATAGAGTCTAATCCGGACGCCTTTGATGAGTATAAACTCTGGTTCTCTGGTCTCTCTCTCTCTCTATTGCTGCTGGCTAAATGAAAAAGACCAGGATGTGATTAGTTATGAACAACAAGCTTACCCATTTGCACTTGATGATGTTGTGTCCATGAGAATTATTGAGCATTGTTTGATCAGTGGAGATCAAATGGATGAGGCAGAACAGACAGCAGGAGGTGACAGATGTTTGCAGATGTTTTTTGAGATACCAGGCTACCACTTCCACATTTCAAGTCTTTAACAATCTTTTTTTTAATTGATGCTCTTCATCTAATATCGTCATAAACTGATAATAATTGATGTCATTACTTTCTGAGAAATACAGGCTACTTCACAAGGCCACTTCACGAGGATACAACATTATTTACTGTATAGTGAACGAAAGGAACTTCAAGGGCAAGTCAATAAAGCCCGGTGGCTTTATTTCTGTTGCAGTCAGAGAATGGAACATACTGTTAGAATGTCAGGCAAGACTAAAGCACTTAATGGACTTCCAGAGACAATGTATAGTTTTAAGTTTATATAACGCACATGTACAAACCCAGAGAACAGTTAAGACCAGACGCAAAGGCACACAGCTAACTATCTCTTCAACTTAGTCCGAAGGCATGTATAAAACATGTGTGTGTGTCTGTAGTATGGGCGGTCAGACAGTTACCGCGTTGCCACCACACAGGACAAAGATGACCGATCCCCCAAGAAGAAGAAGGGGGCGGCAACCAAGGACATGGATGACCTGAAGAAGGAAGTGCCCATTGTAAGTAAAGCATTCTCTTATGTCTTAATACTTGTCGAGCTGAATGTTGTGTGAGGCCAATCAGTCAAAAGATCAATCAGTTTCCCTTGCAATGCACACAATATTAAACAAAAAAAAAAAAAAAAAGAATTAGGATGTAGACCTAAGTAAATTATCTAAGAAAATCCTCTTGGAGCTTATAGTAAATACAAGTGGATTGATGCCAAACCCTTTGGAGAGAAAGAAGATATTTCTCATGCTTTCCAAAACAAATTTTATTTTTGCTGGTAAGAGGGTTGACTTGTTGTCAGGAGGTCGTCACTTTGATCCCACTTCCCAGCACAAGAAACAGACAACTGGGTCGCCATATCTGGCTGCCCTGATACTCTTATCGCTCAGGTGAACTGCATGCATGGACTAAATTTAAACATTGATTTGGACTATTTTATACAAATTTCCTTGCATGCAAAAAATGTCAACTAGTAAATATACCGAAAGAGTGCTGATTGTCTCTGTATCTTCTTGTTTTTCAGACGGAACATAAGATGTCCGTAGAGGAAGTATGCAGGAAATTCCAGACTGACATTGTCCAGGTGAGTTGATGATGGTCATTTCTCTCAGTCTGGTGATTTGAGACTGTTCTCCCAGTTGGCCACTAGATGGCAGGAGAGTAAATCTATTGGTTCATTGCAGTTTTGGCAACACAACCCAACAGTCCTGTGGACTCCAAAGCTGTACTTAAGACATACAAGCCTGTTAACAAACTCTGTTCATGATGCCGTGTTTTTTTTGCACCAAACGGATGTTGCAATCAGCAATACAGGAATAGATAAAAGTAATTAAACCAGAAGTGAGCACACATGTAAAGTCAATCTGAGTCAATATAATAAATGCAAATGCAAATAAATGTACATGCCCACACATATGTATACAGGCTTGGGGAGTAACCAACTATATGTAATGGTATTATGTAATTAGGATACATGAAAAGGTAACTGTATTCTTGTAAAGTTAAAGAAAAATATATTAGATTACAAAAAGGGGGTTATTAACAGGATTGTAGTTTTAAAACAGAGAATGATATACTAGTCCGTAACCATGCCAAGTGTGTATTACATAAGATTACACATAATACACAATTATTACAATTAATTAAAGTCATTTTATTGATATTTCTTTCTTCTCTTGTTTTATAGGGTTAGGGTTATAAAGCCCAAATAGGGAACAATAAATGTAAAAAAAAAAATAAAAAAACTTGTGTAAATGTGTGATTCTTCCTGCCTTTTTCTTTGTTAACTCCACGTCCCACTTCCTGTGTTCCCTCCAGGGCCTGACCAATGCCAAGGCAGCAGAGTTTCTGATCAGGGACGGCCCCAATGCCCTCACCCCTCCTCCCACAACCCCAGAGTGGGTCAAGTTCTGTCGCCAGCTGTTTGGTGGATTCTCCATCCTGCTGTGGACCGGTGCCATCCTCTGCTTCCTGGCCTACGCCATCCAGGCAGCCACTGAGGAAGATCCTGCAGGAGACAATGTGAGCAATGCGCGCACACACACACACACACACACACACACACACACACACACACACACACACCTCATTAACACATCAGTCGTGCTTCTGACTCTGAAGTACAGGCATAAATCACACCTCGGGAAAGCGATTTTAGTATCACAGAACCCTCACTCACATATGTTTCACTCCTTTCTCTCTGTCTTCTCCTCCAGTTGTACCTAGGTATTGTGCTCACAGCTGTTGTCGTCATTACCGGATGCTTCTCATACTTTCAAGAGGCCAAGAGCTCCAAAATCATGGAATCTTTCAAGAACATGGTGCCTCAGGTAAATGAATACGTGTTTGATCGAAAGGAACCAACTTATGCTTGAAACCTTCATTTGAGTCCATATAGCCTTGAAAGAGAATATTTTTAGTATTTTTGGAAACATGTTTGGATAGGAGCAGCCCTTGCTTTTCTGCTGCAGCTCCCCATATGTTTAGAGAGTGTTTCTATAATTAATGTCCAGTGCGTATAAGTTGCTCAAATTTTCGCTGAACTCTTCCCGCAGCAAGCGTTGGTGATCCGCGAGGGTGAGAAGGTACAGATCAACGCTGAGGAAGTGGTGGCCGGAGATCTGATTGAAGTGAAGGGAGGAGACAGGATCCCTGCTGACATCAGGGTGGTTTCTGCTCATGGCTGCAAGGTACACACACACACACACACACACATATTCAAAGTCCCGCCTCTTGTTGTATGCAACTACATGCTGTTCTTTTTCCTTTTCATTAGGTTGATAACTCCTCACTAACAGGCGAGTCAGAGCCTCAGAACAGGTCACCTGACTGTACCCATGACAACCCCTTGGAGACCCGAAACGTTGCTTTCTTCTCCACCAACTGCGTGGAAGGTACGCTCACCATGGCAATAGCGCTACATGCTATTATCAACCTGTGTGCCTGTGGTGATTTAAACTGAGAAAATGCATTTATAGGACTAATCAGGATGGGTACTGATGTTGATCTCTTCCCAAACCAGGCACAGCACGTGGCATCGTTATCTGCACTGGAGACCGCACGGTCATGGGTCGCATTGCTACTCTGACCTCCGGCCTGGAGACCGGCAAGACCCCCATCGCCAAAGAGATCGAGCATTTCATCCATATCATCACAGGTGTGGCCGTCTTCCTGGGCGTCACATTCTTCATCCTGGCCATCGTCCTGGGTTACTCCTGGCTGGAGGCTGTCATCTTCCTCATTGGCATCATTGTGGCTAACGTGCCTGAAGGGCTGCTGGCCACTGTCACTGTAAGTGGACAAATGATTAGATACTGCTTCGGCCCTTTTCACTTGCTGAAAGTCACCCATATGACAATTACTTGAGTTAGAGACTGATAGTCTGTATCTGATACTAAATGTGCTAATATCAAAAGAAAATCACATGAGAATTACATGTATCTTCTGTATAATGTGGATTGAGCGGTTTTCAACTTTATTATATATATTATATATTATATTCTATATATTTTACTGCCCACATGAATCAGATTGATAGATAGATATCAGTGCTGA
>OMLP01035942.1:0-14981 GCA_900302685.1 Spondyliosoma cantharus | reverse complement strand
TAGTCAGTGTGTGTGTGTGTGTGTGTGTGTGTGTGTGTGTGTGTGTGTGTGTGGAGGGATATGATTATATTCTAAAAATAAAAAAAGTTATAGATAAAATCATGTTTAACAATAATATAAAAATGTGCGCCGGTGAGGTTCATTGTATCACTTTGCGGGGTTAAATTTCACAACTCCAGTATTTCTGACGGCAAGTGAATGCGACAAAACATACAACAGAGTTTCATTTGAAACAGGAAGAGCAGGCGGATGTGGCTCTTTTCTCCCCTCTCGCGGACAAAATAAGTAGAGAGAAATGTCTTAATAATATACAGTACTGACTACTGACAGGACATCATGACAGCAAACTTCTACAAATACTGGTACTATCCAATCTACCACTGCTTCTACAGTGATTGGTACTTATGATGATGAAAAAAAAAAATAAAATTCAGTGATAAAGTTCACACGTTATAAGGTAAAAAGATTATTGCAACAATGTGAAAAGTATCACGTTTGAACCTGAAAATTTAAAGAGTAATAATGTCTCATTTACGCAATTTGGTTAAGATGTACGTTATGCCTTGGTCGAGATGGGGCAAGATTGTGTTGCTATCGAGCACGGTGGATGACATTGTGTTAAGTATCTGTACAGTAAGGAGGATTTTAAAATACACGAGGCTGTACAGAGGAAATAATTAACATCCTGCCTCCTCCTGAGTGTCTTGCATTTGGGTCCTCACATTGTACCACAACACATCATTTATGACTTTGCCTGATCAGTGCTTCAGGTTGCGCACACAGAGACTCACAGCAGCCCTCATCCTCCAGTTAAACAGAGCCTTCTGCTCATATTCAGTCAAACAAAGCTGTCGTCATCATCTTTAGTGATCATCGATTACTATCAAAGGGAAGCTCTATGTAGGAAGATAGGACTTCCAACAATTAGTTTCATAAAAAGTTACTTTGCTCATGAGCGCACCCAGGGTGCCATGCAAGCTAGGACCGCCACTGTTTTCGAGGTGATTTCCGACAAATGTGGTCTGAAAAAAACCTTGAATGATTGTGATTGGAGATCACTTTAACGTTTGGTAAAAACAAATCGTAAAGAACAGAATGCAAGGTTATGTTTAATAGTGAAAGTAAGCATTTCCACACACACAATGCAAAGATAATTTAAGGGATTGGGACTAAATAGCTGTGTTGCCTTAAGAAAACCACTTATCAGTGAGGCCAATTGAAAAAAGAAAGGCTTAATTTCACTGGGGAGCACAAGATTGGAACAATGGAGAGAGGTCATGTGGTCCTGTGAGACAAGATTTATCTTCCATAGTGATGGGCGCATCAGGAAATGAAGCGAGGCAGACTCTGTAACTCCACACTGATATAATAAATGTTGTGACATTGGACAAGCTTATCAAAACGATGCCATGGTGAATGCCTGCCGTAAGCAAAGCTAAAGGTTGTCCAACAAAATATTAGTCTGTGACTTTTTTTATGGTGCAAATAATCACGTTCAACGTGAAACATTTCACATTACATTTGTCAAGTTATAACGTGATAGTGTTTTGTTTTTCCATGTGTAGCTGCCATACGCTTCCGTACACAACAAATGACTGAAAAGGACAACCCATCAATAAAAGATTTGTCTCTTTCTTTGGAAACACATGATTCGTCTATACCTCAGGTCATCCACTCCAGACTGCACCCACAGAAACCACTTGAAATGACTGAGGACACATTGTACAGCATTTGAAATAAGGATGTTACACTGCATTTAAAGAGGCAGCATCAGTGTCTCTCAAAGCTATTGTATTTCCAGGATTATCCCAGTGTAATCACATTTTCTCAACTCTTAAATGATCAGAAAATGTAATCATTAATAAGAGCAGATTTAGATCATTGTGAAATAATTTAATCTGCTGCTGGCTCTTACTGGTGTGAATGATCAGTTCATTTAATAACCAGTGCAGAGACCTTCTGCTTCTGGAAGTACTGCCAGAAAGTGTACGCAGAGATAACCTTTTAACTTTTGGGATCAAAAAGTGGATTTAGCTGTTTATCAGCCTGACTGGAGCAACAAACTGCAGAGTTGTCAGGTGTTTATGTACTATGATGGTGTCTGTAGACTGGAGCTGGAGGGGAAATGTACTTTAATTCCTGAATGTGACTACAGATCACAGTTTTTGGTGAGTGCTGACTTGTGAGAGGTTGACCTGAATTTAAACACATAGATATAAAAAAACAAACCTCACTGGGTGCTGTTGCTCACTAGTTTATGGCGAGTGTACAGTAAAGTAAAGCTGTTTGGGGTGAATAACCAGTCGCACAAGTAATGCTGGAAAAAGTATGTAAGTAACAGGAGGCAACAATTCTCTGGTGGTGAAGAGCCATTTAACCACTATTGCTGATGAAAATCTATCTAACTGGATTCAGGTACAAATGTTCACGGAAGGAGGGTAATGACTTAATTACATTTATGGTACATTTAGTAATTCACAAACCTCTTTCTTAATTTTCTGACTCTCCTTGAAGTTATAACAACAGGCGAACAAATGAAGCGCACCGTTACATTAAGTAAGCTGGACAATTTTTCTGGGTTTGAATATTGTTGGATATATTTGTGATAATGTAAGTACAACTCAACAAAACACATTCCAAAGGTCTACTCATGTGAAGAGTTCTAACATGCACCTTTAACATTCATACCTGTGGACAGAACCATGTCTCACTCTCACCTGCAACAAAACACTATCGACCTGCAAAACATTTCTAAGAGATTCAAATAGTGATTTTTGATGACATTTAGCATTTTTAGCATGAACGCTTGAACGAATGCACATCAACACATTTTGTATCTTGTATCAGCAACTCAGACTTTTGTGTCTCCAGCACAAACAGTCAATGGTTTAAATGGTGCCCTTTATCCATAATGAGCTAGAAGTCGACACAGCGACCCTTCCTCTCCCAGTCTCCATAGCGTGTGGGCTCAGGACCCCGTGGACCCCCCTTCTCCTTGGTTACAGGGTTCACATCATCAGGGAATCCTGGGGGACAAAAAGAGAAGAGGTTCAGTTTGAAAGAAAAAGCTTTAGTTGGGTTGATTCCCTTCCACAACTGTTTTACTTTCCTCAAAACATATTAGGTCAATCTATGGAGTACTGGTCAGAATGTTGACCATTTTTTAGAGCTTTTAAAATATTTCAAAACCTCATGTCCGCTTGCTTTTCTCATATCAGCTCATCTTTTCATAGCCAATGGAAGTCACACACCGTCATTACTACAAATGTGCAAACTCCACGTTATGAGATGTGGTTGAACGTTCTGGACAATACTGTAAGGGAAAATTTAGGCACTTAAGTACTGTTTTCCATGTCAACAATGAACCTTTACAGAAAACTACTGTGATCATTTTGAGGGCCATAAGTTGAACTGTCAATGAATTGTAAACTGACGGGTGCATGAGAAAATGGTGCTTCCACCTGTGGTGTGTTGATGCTTAAGTTGCTCTCCAAGATACACACAGCTCCAAGAACAATGTACAGGACGTGTTGCTATAAAGCAAGGAATCTCTGGCTGTACACGAGGGTCTGCTGTCACAGTGCAGCGTCACAAGCCATATTCTTTCCTCACAAAAATCTTGCTCAGCAAAACTGGGGAAATATGGTAACTTAGTCAAATTCTTTTTTAAACCAGTATGACTATAACTTTTACATTTTTTAAAAGTAAAATTACAGCACTGTAGTTAAACGTACATTTGTTTCGCCATCGCCCGGATCATTTTGCGGGACACTCTCTTGTGGCGTGCCCGTTTGCTGATAAGCCATTCCTGCATGTTTATCTCAAGCTCCTCGCTAGCCTTCTTCCTCCCTCCACCAGGCAGCCTGGTCATTTAGCTGTCCTCCTCGGACAGACGCTGAAGCTCAGTTTTATTTTTTCGCCAATCTCTCACTCTCTTGGGGTCGACAGAGAAACGTCTAGCGGCTGCTTCTCCCGAGTTTCCCTCTGCATATTTCTACGACAGACAGTTTGAATTTCAAGTCGTACTTGCTGCCCCTGAGCCATGGCGATCATCAGTGTGAGGTTGACTGACAGAAAGCACAATACGTGAAAAAGGCGAAGAAGAAAAACGTGTCAGTGGTCACGTCTTCTTCCTTGATTTTTAAAAAAAATAAATTAGACTGCATTTATTTGGAACCGGCAGTTATTTATCAAAATATACACCAGCACCCGGTGTTTAAAGGGGACCCTGCAGTTGGGCTAATTGAAACCCGGCTATTATTTGGTAATTTATGGTGTTGCAGAAGATCAAGATCCTAGATGGGTCTTAATTGAAAAGTAACTCACAGAGCCTTCACCAATTCAGACAAATAGGTGGAGAAATCCCATTTCAGATTCCATTCTTACCATTTGCAAAGAAAACTTGGAGGTAATCACACCTTGATTAAAGGATTAAAGCCATCATTCACAAAAATAACAAGCCATTGATGGTGGACAAAAAAAAAAACTTTTTGGGAAGACATGGGCAGAAGCAGGAATTATCTTTACTGAAGATAATAATTTTATCACTAAATATAAAATATAAAATATTTCTGTACATGTCTTCAATTGTATAATAAGTATAAGTAAAAGTAGTATTCACTCAATTAAGTTGCAAACCTAGATATTCATGAATTAATCATGGAGAAGCCAAAGAATCTGCTATTGACAAGTTATTTTAGAATCCTATAGGACTTTATGACAAGGGCAGAACCAGCCTATTAGATTGACACAGTTAGTTTTAGTCAACATAAGAAATGGCAGACTTACTGACATTGTCCTTTACCTTTTTGTTCTATTCAATACCTCAAAGGTATCTATGGAGTCACCGTAAATGCTTTGTAACAACATAAAACAATTGTATTTTAATTCATTGCTATATAATATAATCGCCCATAAATATACTATGCTTCCATTTATGGTGGTGACAAGCAGACCACACAGGTAATACTTCACCCATCATCATTCTCACTTTGCAGAACATCTTTATTCTTCTCCTCGGGGTTGTCAAACCGACCCTGCGGTGTTTTGGCTTTCTTCACTGGTTCCGCGTCATTCGCCGATCTGCTGGCGGCCCGGGAGGCGCCTGAACAAAACACACCGGAAACCGCAGATAAACTGTGAATTTCAGAATAAAGCTTTCATTCAGCGCTGGACACAGTCTTTCATAACATAGGACATTCAACTGTTATTTAACCTAAACCAACGTTGATAGCGGTCAAAGCCTATATCGAAACTATCAACTCGTACTACGTTATGCTCCACGAAGTATAAAACATTACTTTTCATAACAATTGAACATTAAATCACCAGATTTGTGAATGTTAGCAAGAAAAAACCACAGGGAGTTATCGAGGCTACATTAGCTGCACGCGCACACACTGACCTGGAAAGACGGACTGCACAGCTGGATTGTTATAAAGTACGTGTCTGCTGTTGGAAGCACAAAGCCGCAGAAGAGACATGTCTGGAGAACTCAGAAAAACAACGACGTGCGTCCAGCTGATCTCGTTGACCCTCTAACGTTGTTTGTCGCGCTTCAATGACGCAATTTTCATCATCAACTAGCGACAGATACCAGCGATGAGCCCATGCAGTGTTTATTTGCCTCCTTTAGGAGGAGACAAAACACTGGATATAATGCACTTTACAATTATCTACAGCTGAGGTTTACAGACTTAACTTAAAGTTATTCCTTATGATAAATCATCATACATTGGAGGTTTGCAGTGCAATGTGCATCTATTCTGGGGTCCTGGACTTGAAAAATGTTTGGCATACAGCAGGCTATTTGACTCTGACACTTTTGTGATGTTTCTATATCAACACTTTCATGAACATCACCTCATTAATATAGTTTAATATCTAGCAACTCAGCAGGTTCAGATGTTGTCACTGCACTGCACTTGTATTATCATTAGAGATGTTATTACATTTAAAAAGACGAGCCTGCATCACTTTTACACCAAACACTGATTCATTGGCCTAATTTATGCTTTCCTCCTGTTAAGGGCCAATTAGCTTGATAACTTTGACCATTTCAAAAGTTCTTGACTAATGACTTTCAGAACTAGAATTCTGGTAATGTGGGACACTTTTGGTAGATGCGCCACACTGTAGTAGACTGTTAACACTATTAACATATTTATGTTGGACCTAAATTGTGAAAAATCATTACACATGAACACAGCTGGGCTCACTGAATCCACTAGATTCTCAGCAGTCATATCCAATATATGTCATTTTGAAACTATGCTATTTAGTGGCGCCGGTATGCAGATGTATTCAAATACACCATATTTAGAATAGGCAAAAATAACAGATCTGTATCTCATACAAAAAACTGAATGGTTCCTCCAAAAACTGCCTGGAATTAGCATTGAGTAGGCGTGTCTTTCAAATGTTGACACTTTTGGGTGATGACCATCTATGAACTTACAAATAGGACCTTTAAATTAAATATAAATTGGTGTCCCACTTTAGGAATAATCAGCTTAAATGTTCATGTAACGTGAGGCAGGGACATAAAATGTTTGCGTTTTTTTAACAAAAACAAAGCATTATTATATCTTTTTTGTTTCAACCAATGGTTAAACCACTTTATTATGATCCAGTAGTACATGTTGTAACCTATTTTATATTTTATAATCTTATAATTGAGAGATGGAGGATTATATTCTACTGAATCTTCACACTGTAGACATCCTTTAAAAACAGGCCCTCACACTCAAGATCAATTTGGGTGATTGACTGTTGATTTTGCACTTATCAAATCATTACAGTGATTGAATTGCCTGACCTCCCACATTACTTAAACTCCCGCTAGGCTTTTGCTTTGTACCATGCTATCTGTCTTTAACAGTACTTTAATTATACAAGAAATCATTTTTCAGCGTTTAGGGGACCTTCTTACTTGCTTCCTTCCTTCCAAGAGCAATATGTTCAGATGCACCCTATATTAATCACGTCTGTGTAAATAGACTACAGAGGCGGGGTCAGGATCTGGTTAGGCTAGCTCAGCATAAAGATTCGAAATAGGGGGAAATAACTAGCCTTGCTTTGTCCAAAGTGCAAGAATAGCCTACAAAACACCTCTAATGTTAACTAATGAACATATTGTATCCCATTCTATTAATAATTATCATACTGTTCCTACAAGTCTGAGCTTAAATGAATCCTCTGCAGTCTGATAATGTTGACACTGAACCTCAGAACAGAAACTTCTTAAGTTAACTATTACAGAACCATCCAAACTCAAGAATTTCCTAAGATAGGAATACTAAGTTAGGAAAGTAACCTATCGTCCAAATTTCAGAATAACTGCCAGAAATATCAAAACCAATATCACAATTACCATAACAGCTAGTAATGGTCAAAAGATTTCGGAGTCCTTGACAGAATAGAGGTTAGCAACATTCAGTTTTGTACAATATTAAATAGAAAGCATGTAGGTTCAAGTATTTTATCTAATATAACTAACATGTACTGTATAAAATATAACCAGTTCTCCATGTTATCAGGGTGCTACTTGCTCTTAAAGTGAAAGAGCATCTTCATGATTAATTCATGAAGGTCTAGGTTTGCAACTTAATTGAGTGAATACTACTTATACTTTTATTATTGCTTAGCCCACTAAGCTAACACTTCTAAATCCTTGTGTGCAGCTGGTGTGTCACTTATGATTGTATTTTTAGTTTCACCGGGCACCAACTAGCTAAGCATCGAAGTAAGACATATGTTGTCATTGATTCAGGCAGTTTCATGAACGTTTTAAAGATAGAAACAGACATGAGCGCAGATTAAAGAATTAAGTTTACGGTTCTACTCAGGATTTTTTTAAGTTAATAGAAGAGACAGGGTCTTCCCAGATGGTTACTGTAAATTGGGAAGCCTGCAAGTTTTTAGCAGAGGCTTTAGTTTGGTCATTCTGTATCCGTCTCTCAGGTGGAGGCAGAAGCTACAGGTTGCTGCCAGTGACACACAGGTGGAGGTTTAGGATGTTGGTTTAAGCCACACTCTCCAGGTGGAGGCAGCATGTATCTTGGTTGGCAGAGGCTGTGGGTGGACTTTGTTTGTGGTTCTGATTGAAATGATCTGCAGCTGGAGGCAGCCTGCAGGTTGTTGGAAGAGACTGTAGCTTTCCCCCAGATATGTAGGTGGAGGAGGGAGGCTCTGGTTGCTGTTAGTGATGGAGATTCTGGTCACAGCTTTCTGTAACATTCTGCAGGTGTAGGTAGCCTGCAGGTTGTTGGCTGAAGGTGGAAGAGCAGGATGTAGCTGTCCTCCAATTATGTAGGTGGAGGACGCCAGAGCCTGGCTCCACCACCTGCTGTGAGAGAGGTGCCGGTGAGTTTCTTCGTCGCCCGCTCCAGCTGCTGCCTGCTAACACCGAGGCAGCTAACGGCCAGCTTCCACTCACCGCTTCCACTGCTGAGTATCGTGAGCTTCCAAATAAACACCATTACCAACTGCTACCTGCTTCAGTGTCTTGCATTTGGGTCCGGTCTCGGTTCTAGTCACCACAGTATAGTTGTTTTATTTTATCACAATTTGGCTGTTAGTGGTGGGATGCAAATATTTATGTTTACACAAGTAATGTACTTAAATTCAAGGTACTTGTAGTTTACTTGAGTATTTTAGTTCTATATAACTATATGTTTTTGCGCCACTACATCTCATTGACAAATACTGTACTACGTACATACTAAATTTATCTGACAGTTTTATATACTGTCCCTTTTCAGATTAAAATGTGTAATATCCTTCTTTTCCAGGGAAAACCATATGTCTCCAGATGTGTTGAGTTTGAATGCTTGTGATAAACTGAAAGATCAAGCATTCTTTTATGAGATAATTATCCTCCTTCTTTATCTTAAGCAATAAGCCATTTTAAAACCCACTTGGATTAAAATACCTCACCAAGAAGTTGAAAACAGGCTTTTTTTCTAACACCATAAAGCCGACTAGTTTTTCTTTTCTTTTTTCTATTAGAGATCTGTGGTTTTTACAGGACAGCCACACGCTAAATATATGATCTTATAGAATATGGCGCATTGCTGTAGATTCAATGGGCCACAGCTTTCTGTAACATATATAAAGTAGTTAAAATTAGCTAAGTTTTATTTCAGTACAAGAGTTACTATGGTCAGTTACTATCAAAATACACTAAACAGTTATTGTCACCTTTTTTATTCTAATTTACATGCTGTCATCATGTCTGTCCACACTTTGGCCCGAAAAACAGTGTCTGTCCCCAGCAGCAGGAGTCGACTGGCGTTGATTACCTGACTTGATTTTGATCAAAAGACGTGAACTCACAATGTCACATTCCACAACTGTGTTGTGTCTGGCAACTTGTACCTCTCCTAGAGTAAGAGCCAGACAGGATCCAATATTGACTGATGGTCATTATATGATGTAAGTTAAAAAAAAAACTCCTCACAGCTCTCAACGTTATGATGTGTACTGTCACACCAGTTTTGGTTTCGCAACGCCAGCACTCTGTATGCAATGATACATTGGAGTGGCTTCATGCCGCTGGTGCTTGGTTCAGTGTGAACAAACAAAGGTGGCATAAAGGTAGGGATTCGTTGTGCCGATATTGCAGAAACTCTGCATGAAAAGAGCTTATGACTGCTCATGCCTTGCACCCTGCAGCACTTACTGCTAGTAGATCATCATCAGCCCCAAGGATGACCTCACCATATCCTTATGATCCCCTCAGACAAGTGCAGCCAGCTAGCCCAGGGCCCCTTACTACCATGTGTGTTGTACCTCAGCCAGCAGTGTAGAGAGACATGACACCTGTGCAGCTGCAACAGCCAATGAACTACTTCACACCAAGCTCTCAACCTATCCCTGATAGAGCTCGGCCTCCCCCTTCACAAGTGACGTCTACTCACATTTTCCAGCCATTGATACCTTCAGTCTGTCCAGTGCCAACAGCCTTAGTATGTGTCACCAAAGCCTATGCCACGGTAGGGTCCATTACACACATGATGGATATCAACATACTTGACAGCCACCAGATCCAGGGAATCCAAACCCAACATGTTAGAGATGATGGACTTATAGGATCATAAGAAAGGAAAGAGAGCAATTTTGCCTTGTTAAAGAAAGGATTGGACAGTGTTCTTGGACCTCACAAGCATTTGTTGGAGAGCTACAAACATTAGATCTTGTTGGATCATTTGAAGCTTCCCAGTGCCTTCCAAGTGACCAAACATTACATACATGACCCTGCTCCCTACACTAGCGCTTGTGGGCTTTTGAGCAGAAGTATTTTGAGCAGAAGTATGGACATCCTAGGCAATCAGTCTAAAGTGCACTCACATACATCCCCTACTAATAAAGGCTGGTGATGCTCAAGCCATTGAAGACTTTGCCCTGGCTGTTGCAAGTCTAGTGGGGATGCTTACCACTCTGGAAGGGAGAGTGAACTACATTGCGGCTCCCAAGTGGACAGACTTCTGGGTACTACAAATGAATTTCCTCATTGTGGAATAAATAAAGCCTACCTAATCTAATCTAATCTAATCTAATCTACCATTGAGCTATCGCGATATAGCTTTGCAGAGTACTGCATCATACAGACTGGATCCAATCATATTTGCACTCTTGTTGACCTTGCAGAGGGGTTGTAGTGAAGGTCCCAAGCCCTCCTGGTGTCCAGGCAGGCACCAGGGTTGTACACCCAGGATAAACCGTGTTCTGAACAAAGGGATTGTAGGGTCACCTGAAACCAAACGCAAGAGCAACTGGACTTCTGTTAAGGGCCAGAACCAGCTACATCACCACTGTCTGATGGTGCTCGTAACACAACTCAAAACCTGCAGCGGCAACCAAAAAAGGAGAATGGTGTAAACCATACTGCCCTTTTGTGAAGGGAAGGAGGGACCTAACCCTAAGTGGATGTAGTGACTTTGCAAAGCTACAAATCCCTACTGTAGCTGCCTGGATAAGAGAAAATAGTAAGTGCTAAGGGTGTGGACAGAAACAACTAGCTGTACATTGAAGAAAGCCTGCAGGCATTTCCTGTTGCAGGTCCTACATTCAACGCATCTCTCCTGGGAGTATTGCAAATGGTAGCCAAAAGAGGGCCATGTTTCATCAGACACGCTTCATTTTCTCTGGAGGGATGGGCAGCATGTGCGCTCTCCAGATGTTTATGAATTGCAAATGCTGCCATTTGGGACTACCTGCAGACCATGCTGTGCCACTTATGCTGTCCAACAACATGTTTGGGACCATAGAGAAGACAATGAAGATGTGATGGAGTCTGTTCACACTGCCTGTTATGTGGTCAAATGTCTCCAGTCCTTCCTGATCAACACCAAGTGAAGCAATTTATCAGATGCGGAAGCTTTTAGCTGCAGCAGGGGCCAGCAATATCCTGCAAATGGTTTCCCAACTCCAGACCACTGCCAGATCAGATAGTTGTGAGCTCTGGTTGATGTTAAACAAAGCTGATCCACAAGAGTCAAGGCTTGGACTTCGTTGGCATTGACCCACCGATACCTTATGGTACAAGCATTCCACAGTGTCCTACTCAGAGCCAACACTCATTGTGTACTGGATAGTTGCAAGTCAATATGGGTTCCATTAGCCCCTACATGACCGAAACAAAAACCCCTGGGGAAAAGAGATGGAGATTGGGATGAACCCATCACCAGCAAGCTCCTCAATGTCTGGGTAGAGTAGGGGAAGGATCTTTCCCAACTGCCAGGTATCAGCATACCTAGATGTGCCATCCTCCCCTGACTCTATCTTCAACGTACAGGTGTTCTGTGATCCCTCAGAGAAAAGCTCACAGATCTGTAGCTGACTTGAGATACACAGACACATCCACACCTCATTTATTATAGCCAGCTGGCTACTCTTCACACTGAGCTCACCCTGCCAATAAAGCATACCATTCTGTGGTCTGATTACACTAGTTCCAGTATTGACTTGGCAGCAGTCCGAGTCTAGTCATTACAAGGTTATTGTTGGCCTCTAGGGAAAATCCAGCTGACCCTGAGTGCGACAGGTCAGAGATGGAAAATACAATACAATTCATTCATCACACCCCACATAGCACAAAAAATTACACCAATATACTTTAGTAATTTATAGTACACTTAGTAACATTTCTTTGCATCTTAATTTCATAACGTCGTAGCGTGAGAGTTAGCTCGGTCAGATACAACTTTCATCAGTCACTAGGCTAACGTTACAGAAAAATTATTGTCCAAGTTAACGTTAGCATACATTATATCAAATGTTTATTATTTATATGGCTTATTGTACTCAACATGGAACAGAGTGCTACAAAAAATACATTTTAAAGTACATAGCCTTTTGCAAAAACTGTGTCATAGAGCTCTTGGTTGTAGGTCCAGGTGGTTGTGGTGGTGTACTGTAGACGCTGCAGCAGCAGCAGTAGTAGACAAACTGGCACCTTCATTGGTAGCAGGTTCACTTGCTTGTCTTTTTTCTTCCAACTGCACTGATGGATGTACAGTTCTAATGTGCCTGTGCAGGTTATTTGTAGAGCCTGCTCCATATGAGATTTTAACCTGTATACACTCTATACTCATTTTCTCACCTTTCCAGTGTTGTCTCTGTAGCGTCTTCTCTTTAGCATCTTCTCTCTCTCTCTCTCTCTCTCTCTCAGCCCCGCCCCTCCACCTCCTGCTCAGTGTGGACACACAGATGGCACCACACATCGTGTAGTTGACCAATCACGTGCGGATTAAACAGAAAAAAAAATAGAGGGAAAAAAAAAAACAAAGCGGCTCCGGCTCCCAGACAGGAGACGGCTCCGATCGTTCACTTCAAAGAGCCGGCTCTAAGACATCTAACATCACTACACTGGAGCGCAGTTCATTGATTGTCATTCCACGACCCTGATGCTTAACTTTCTCATGGTAGTACTTTATCAGCAATCGAGACACATGATGTCCTTTGGGGAGGATAGCTGGGTGCTTGACATGGGGATGGAGTGTTTTTGTGTCACTTACTTGTGTCAATCTACCTCCCACCCTCAGGATTCTTGGCTATCCAGAAATGGGTTCAACTTGTGTAGCTCAGATGACTTGCTCTTTTGTACCTCTTTCCCTTGTCTGAGATACTTGATTTCATCACTGAACGCTTCTTCTTGAACTACATGGATTATGAATTGTATGAACTGTGCATCCTTTCTTTCTTCAAGCATTGTAGCTTCATTGGACCTTCTTTTAAGACCTTTCACTTCCTTTGCAAGACACGTAAGTCTTGCTATGGCCTTACGGCTCTCTTCCAATCTGAAAACTTCTGAAGTCGGTCTGATAGAGATCTCTCCTCCTTTGCCTTTGTTGTGTGAACCTGTGCTCTTCCGATTTCTGGGTTGTCTTCCTTGAGCTCTCCCACCTTAATCTCTTCTTCCTTAGCGAGGTCCTTTTGCCACAAGAAAGTAGGTCCCGTGAACCAGTTAGACTCTACAAGCTCCTTTGTGGTGAGTCCGTGAGAGGCATGGTCAGCCGGATTAATTAATGTAACCAAGGAATGGAATCGGTCCAAAAGTATTCCTGTAGATCTTCTATCGCCATTTCTCTCTTTAGCAGATCACTTGTCCTTGTGGCCACTACCACAGCTGAGAGTTCCAGCCTTGGGATTGTTGTTACCTTCGTCGGTGCAACCCTTGCCTTCCCCATAACAAGAGCGCAATAGACTTCTCCAGACTTCGAAACAGCCCGGAGATAAGAACACATTCCATAGCCAGAAACACTAGCATTGGAAAAATGGTGAAGTTCATACTGCTGAACGTCCTTGGCTGTCAATGGTATGTAGTGCCGTGGTATCTCTACCACAGATTATGGAGATCTTGGAGCCATGCTTCCCAAGGTGGCTTGAGGTCGCCCGGAAGCGGCTCATCCCATCCTACCTTGTCTTTTCACATCCTTTGTAGAATCTGTTTACCCTTCAAGAGACAGGTGCCACAAATCTCTCTTCAAATACTCAGCACTGGAGCTCCTGGACCTCTGCTGTAACTTCACCCCAAACTTCATCGCTAGGATTAAGTCTCTTGGTCTCCTTCGTCGCCCCCGCTATATGCACAGGGCCTCCAGACGCAAGTGTATTACGGACAACACTATTTCCTGCAGCGCTGACAGCGGTGCTGCTATTCCCTCCATACTGACTGACAGGCGCTCCATCACACCGGCTCAACGTCATCTAAACCAACCACAGGTGCACACACTGAGCTATCTGAGACCCTTGGCTTGTGTGAATGGTGATGTTTCTTCCACATCCCCTGCATCAGTATCTGTGAACAACACTGCAGCTTTCATGCTACTAAATCCATGTTCACTAAACAACAAAGGACTACTCATCCATGACATCATCACAGACAGGAAAATTGACTTTCTTTGCCTAACTGAGACATGGCAGCATCAGCAGGACTTCTTAACTCTGAATCTAGCCACTCCCCCAGGCTATGTTTATATCCAGAAGCTCCGCTCTAAGGGCCGTGGTAGTGGGCTGGCAGTCATACATCAAGCCGACATTCTGGTTAAACAACTTTCAGTGCTGAATGTCACCTCATTTGAGTGTGCAGCCCTCTCTCTGGCTGGGCATACACAGCTACAGGTTGTCCTCATCTACCGCCCTCCAAAAGCCTCCTCCACCCTCCTGTCTGAGCTGTCTGAGCTACTCACCTCCATCTGCTCTATGTCTACACTCCTGCTTGGTGATTTCAACATCCATGTGGACTCCACCAGCTGCCCCTTTGCCTCTGAATTCCTGTCACTCCTGGATTGCTTTAACATCACACAGCATGTTAAAGGTCCAACTCATGTCAAAGGCCACACACTGGATCTGGTGTGCTACACAGACACAGCTCCTTCCCATCTACAGTGCCTGGACCTCGCTGTTTCTGACAACTATGCTGTCCTTTTCACTGTTCCTGTCCCTGTGCCCAAGCAGCGCAAGTCGAAACATCACAT
>OMLP01035936.1:0-16441 GCA_900302685.1 Spondyliosoma cantharus | reverse complement strand
AAACAGTAGTAACCCACAACGGAAGTGACCTAAAACGGAAGTGACTCACAACGGAAGTGACCTAAAACGGAAGTGACTCACAACGGAAGTGACCTAAAACGGAAGTGACCCACAACGGAAGTGACCTAAAACGGAAGTGACTCACAACGGAAGTGACCCACAACGGAAGTGACCTAAAACGGTAGTGACCCACAACGGAAGTGACCTAAAACGGTAGTGACCCACAACGGAAGTGACCTAAAACGGAAGTGACTCACAACGGAAGTGACCTAAAACGGAAGTGACCTAAAACGGAAGTGACCTAAAACGGTAGTGACCCACAACGGAAGTGACCTAAAACGGAAGTGACCCACAACGGAAGTGACCTAAAACGGAAGTGACTCACAACGGAAGTGACCTAAAACGGAAGTGACTCACAACGGAAGTGACCCACAACGGAAGTGACCTAAAACTGTAGTGACCCACAACGAAAGTGACCTAAAACGGAAGTGAACGGCAACGGATGTTGACAATGAGGCGGATTGTTGCTGCCATGTTAGGATCCGTGTGCCGGCCGTCTCTGAGCAACAGAGTCCAACTTCCTCGCTGACTTTTCTACAGGCTCTCTCCTGTTTTGTCTCTGCGTATCTGTGTCTGTTTCTGTCCCGCAGCTCCCCAGCTCCGGTCTCTATATGCATATGGAGTGTGGTAGTATAGTATGGAGCTAACGAGCGCGGGCCCCGAGCACGGAGCATTAGCCCCGGTTAGCACGTAGCATTAGCCCCGGTTAGCACGGAGCATTAGCCCTGGTTAGCACGGAGCATTAGCCCCAGTTAGCACAACAATAGAACAGCTGGCTTTTCTCACTTGTGGTGTCGTTCCGAGCAGGGCTGCAGTGCTGACAGCAGTGCTCCGGGTCTGCTCCCCGAGCTCTGTACCACCATACCGCTGTACACACATACAGAGACCGGACGATAAAGGCGAGTGCTTGGAGAAAAGTCAGAGATGAAGTTAGACTACTTGCTCAGTTATGAAAATATGTGTCTGTTATTTGATTACAGTGGTCTGTTGTACTTTACTATGAACAACAGTAGCACTGTCCCCCCGTCACCGTTTCTCTGTCACACAGGCAGCGAGGTGGACTATCGCTGATATATCCCACCTTGAAACAGCAGTGTGAATCGGGCTAAAGGCAGACTTTCTTGAATTCCTTTGTACCTCTCATCATCTGGTGGCCTGTCAGATTCATCTTGTGATACCTTTTGGTGTCTTGACCCCAGCTGTTCAGGCTTTAATCAGTATTTGTGCAAAACAAATATAAATTCCGTACTGCAACTTTGAATCCTTACTGCGGTTAATTTTGAGCACTAATATTATTCTGAGTAAAGAAGTAGTGGTGAAATAAATAAGAAAGCACCACATGTTAAAACACTCTGCACTCACTCTTTATGGACAGTTAACAATAACCTGTGTTGTTGTTGTACAGCTACGTCTTCAGTCGGAACCACTGGGCTCATGACAGATGGACAACATGTTCATGGTTTTTGTTTTGACACTAAGGAAAATATCAAACAATGCCAGACTTATCTTTTAAATGAGTCTGATATCACATCTCTGGAGACACATACACTTCTTGTCTGTGCTCTTTGAAGGGTCAGCAAAAAGAGAGATCAAGTACAGATCATTTTAAAGGCAGCAAGTGCAATGGAGACAAATACAAATAGGTGGTGTTAGTGCACATTGCCCAAGGTTAGGATTAGGGCCCTGTCCTCACAGATAAATATTGGCTCAAGTCAAAGGGAGCCACTGTGCTGCTCATCATGTGCACACAGCTGCAGGCAGGGATTCATCTCTGTTCTGACCGGTCACAGGCTGCAACCAAGAAAGGAGACTCATGAAGAACTCAGCAATAACAAACTCAAACGTATTGAGGTAGGTTAGAGTAATGCAGTGATGTGTGAGAGACAGTGTCAGTGATGTATGGAAGTGTATTCATTCAGGAACACTCTTGTCATTGATTAAATCATTTCTTGCAAGAAATGATATACAGTTAGGATTGGCGCTGAAGGCTCCGCTCCAAAAGCTCCCCGGATCTGACAAGCAGCATGCTAAGTCAATCCGGGGAGCGCGATGCATACCCCCCTGCAGGAGTGGAGTCGAAGCAACTAGAAAAATTAGCCATTTTAGGCTCAGACTAAGCAGGTGGAGGCTGGGGTGGTGGTGGCAAGCTTGCCGGCAGCAGTGGTGTGCGTGCAGCAGTGTTGAAGGAGGGATCAGTGCGTGACGGCTTGGGTTTAAATGGACCGCCTAATTTGGAAGAGTGGCTGTGGTTGGTCGGAGACTGATGCTGATCTGATCAGCTGGCTGTCAGCTGACTACAGCTGGGGCTTATGACTTCCGTGTCCTGCATGAATTTGTGCTATGCTTCATTAATGCACTTTCTAATATGAGGTGCATGATGTCAGTGTGAAACAAGAAAGACAACCTGTCAAAGCGATGGGAGCCTGGAGAGTGGTGAGGGGGTCAGCGGACTGATGTTTGGGCAAAGGTCTGGTTAAAATCACAGAGCAACACTTTAGTGTCACACATACTGTACGTATACAGCACTCACTTAATCAGCTACATATTTTCATATTGCCAGTGCAACACAAACTCACACCACCCACAGTGCAGCAGAAGTTCCACCTGCAGGATGCAGATGCTTTCCCAACGTGATGACTCACCTAAAACTCAGTGACTCAACATCCGATTCCCTTCATCTCCCACTCAGCTAGCACCCACTGTGCAGCCTCAGAGAAATGCAGCTTATCCTGGATTTCCCTGTCAATCAGCAGACACCGCTCCCACTCAATCAGACACTGCACAGTCTGGCATGTCGCCAACAGTGTCACAGGATGGGATGAATAATGTACGAACTTTGGTCAAGTATCTTTAGAAATCAGATGAACCCTTCTGCTTAATTTATTTTGGGAAGTTCTCAGTGCCTACCACAGCCATTCTCATACTGCTCATGGGTTTTGTCATGGTTACTGTGGAGCTGTGTACAGGGAGTACTGCACATGCTTGTCTTTACTGAACAGATACGGTTCTTATGAGGCAGGATCTGCAATCGTATTCGACAAGCAGCACGCTCATCATCCAACCTTTACTAAAAGAAAAAAACAAAACAGACAAAGACTACTGAAAAACTTGTAAGAACAGAACAATCACTTCCTCTGGCCTCAGACTACTGTCAGACTACGGGTTTGTTCACGTTTGGTCAGTTCTTTGTTTCCACTGGGTCATAACCTGGCTCTGGGTCATGACACAATAGGACAGGACGTGGAGGGCCAAAATGAAAATAAGTCAATTATTATAGTAGACAGAGGAAAGTGAATAATAAACTGTGAGATGAGGTGTGCATGTCATCAGTGCAGGCGCTGGTGAGGCTGATGAGACAAAGACCGGCCCAGTTAGAGGCTGGACCTCTCTATCATTCAGAACACTGGACCCAGGTGCTCCAGACCTGGCTGCTACTGCAATCAGCTTCCTCTAACAACCTGAGAGAGAGACAGGTAGAGGATGTCAATAACAAACCCACACAGTCTTGTAAACAGCAGCATTACCTTTGATTGATTGATTGATTGATTGATTGTTCATATTCTACACAGAAAATAAAATACTCAGTAGTAAAGAATATGCTCTATGTAAACTAACTTGATATGGAAAAAAACAATTAAATACAAAAAAGACTCAATACTCTAAATCAGTCAGTGTTGTAAACCTTTGACCTTTAGCTTTCCACCTGGTCTGCTGCTTCTCCCCACCCTTCCTCAGCAACACGGTACCTGAGAAGCAGAATAAGAGCAGTAGGCAAAGCAAGAACAAGTCCAGGCAGCATGAAATGGTCTACAGTGGTCATTCAGCAAATAGTCAGGGGGCACGCGACAACGCATTAGTGATGATGTCGACTGTTCGGATAATGTGCCTAATGTCAAGGTCAGGGCCTGTCAAACCACAGAGCAGCTCAGGACGGAGAACAACGCGACAGAAACTTAAATGATCAGGTGATCTCACAAAGTGGCTTTCCACACTTCAGTAAGATTGGAAGATTGACGGTGGAAACATTTTTGCAAAATCTTGGATAGTTCCCCACTAAACCCAAACACCACTCCAGTTCTTTTTTGGTAGTGGGCTGCTGATACTTATCAACTGTCATAACCTGACCTGGACAGGAGCCACGCTGCCGGGTCCTACCACACGTCCCAGATAAGTCACAGCTGTTCTAGCAGATTCACACTGAGCTACACTGATGGTGAGGCCGGCTTCAGCCAGTCGGTCAGAGCGCACAGATGTACTGAGGGTGGGAATGCCAAAAGTCACTGTAAAGGTCCATGTTATACAAATAAACTGAACAGCCCTCCAGCCCCGACACGACCCGGCTCATCAGGCGTGACTGGAGCGTGTCTTAAGCTGAACGGCGTCATGGTGTACAAGTACAGGCCAGCATGCTGCAGCTAATATAAAAGTAGATTTATGGCTCCCTTTATATATAATCCCTCACTGAGATGTTATCCCTGAGCATTTTCATAAGCTTCTATGTTTTATCCTGGTTCTGTAATAGTCTGACTGACTGACTCATCAGCTGTCAGAGGGCAGCCGTGGTTTAGTTTCAGATTTGGGATTTTATTTGTTTTTTATTAGCTTAATTTTCAGATACCTTTTCATCAAACATACAGCCATGATTATAACCATATGGTAAATGGACTCGTATTTCTATAGCGCTTTTCCAGTCTGCTGACCACTAAAAGCTTCAAATTCACACATTGACACACTGATGGCAGACTCTGCCATGCAAGGTGCCAAACTGCTCATCAAGAGCAACTTGGGGTTCAGTATCTTGCTCAAGGACACTTCAACATGCAGCTAGGAGGAGCCGGGATTTGAACCAGCGACCTTCCAATAACTAGATGACCCGCTCTACCTCCTGTGCTTCAGCCGCCCGTACATATGACTTTAACTACAGTCGGTCAGAAATCACAAATTTTATTGGGGAGCCACTCCAATGAGCAGCTGTGGGTCGTGAGGACTCACTGTATGGAAAACCTCACAATCAACATCAGTGAAAAAAGCATGGTTGCTGTAATGGGGTGGGGCAGTATCCAGGGGGCACCATTCTTTGGTGGTGGTAGGAGGGAGGAGTGTGTGTTAACGTCCCTTCATTTGGCTGGAAGAACAACATCTGGCTGTGATTGTTCACGTGCGCAACTGGGCCAGACACATCTGAGATGCGTGTTGGAACATGGACTCAGCCAGCTTACATCATGAAACACTTCATGCTATTTCACCTGGAAATAAAAAACATTATACTAAGCATAGAAAGGGTTTTCAGTCTTTCAGTCAAACACAATGTTTTCAGTGTTGCATGCTCTAGACAATAATGACATCCCGTTTAAACAGAACATACCCTCGCTGACTCAATCAGGGGCTTTTTCTGGCACTTTGGTGTAAGAAGCAGTGAACATCTGGAACATGAACAGAGGTTTCTGTTGTGGACACACATGTTGTTGTTGCAGATGACAGATGACTTGATATACAGCGTAGTGTGTGTACCCGTTGTCCTAACCATACATGATTTCGGGCCTGGCTGCTGAAGTGGGAGATTGGACAAGGTAATGTGCACTTGGAGCCTTTTCAAGTTGCCCACCATCAAAGTGATATTGGTTGGAGGATGCCATCATCGTTGCTTACCAGCGGCACTGTGTTCTCTCTGGGAGAGTGCTGCCAGCGCTCTCATTTTCTTTTTTTCAAGTGCATTCAATACAATCCACAGCAGTCTGCTCGCTCCAGTCCTGAAAGCTTTCATGTTGACAAACTGGACGTGTAATTATCTGTGTGGCAGACCACAATATGTGCAGCTGAATGACACTCCATTCACATTGACGAGTCCGTAACAATGTTAATTATATACTGAATGATCAATGAGTGTGTTAGAATAACAGCAACTAATCATAGCTTTCCCAGATGTTATCTGCATCTTTGATAGCAGCTCATGAATTACCTGAGCCTGTGAACATCATCTACAATAGATTACATCACAAGATGACGATATAATGTGAACGTTCACCTCATGTTAGGGTCCAACGTTCAGGCTTATTTTGACTTAGTGAGCACCTTGTACATTATATCATGTCACAATCTATTCCTACAAGATGGACCATGTGGTGTGTCATTCATTCATTTAAACCTTTAGTGAGGCATCTTAAGACAAGCCTTTTGTTTAAACAGACATTTTGTCCACCAGCAGGCTCACATGAAGAAACAGATGCCGCAGAGCAGAGCAGAGCAGAGCAGAGCAGAGCTCCTCCTGTCTTCTCACTGTGTTCATTCACTTTGGCTACTGGCTATTACTGTTGTTTCCTCAGAACTAAGTGGTGACATCGCATGAAAAGAGTCACCATAGTATCACACACACACACACACACACACACACACACACACACAATCATCTGACTGGTACCAGAGGTAACTCAGAGGCCGGAGGTGGAGAAGAGGGTTCCTTCTGGGCAGATTTGAGGAATTGAACTTGTAACAAACTGAATTTCTATCTTTTCTTGTTCATCGTTGTGCAGAAACGTTCCAGAATCAGATGTAAAACAATCTTTTAAATGAATAATCATATCATCATCTACTAACCTTTTAGAATTTGAAAATGTAAACGAATGTTTTTAGGGCATGAAACCAATGATCTGTTCATCTTCACTGATCCAGACACTAAACATTGACATGAGTGCTGAAATAAATGTTGAAATTGAAAACTGAATAGAACGGTGACCTTAAAGACCAAATCAAGGAGGATCATAGCTTTTCTTACACGCTTGCACAATACGCTTGCACAACATTGCAACAGATGTACTGTTAGTCTGAGGTAACGGAGCTTTACATTTGAATTATATAACATAATGCCAAAGTGAGGTTACATGAACAGCTGCTACTTATGCTTACATTCTGCCTTTTACACGTACGTGGATGAGTCGTGGCAGCACAGTACACATTAAGTACATCAGCTTTGCCTTTGATGCAAATGGCTCATAAGTTTTCCTTTATCTCCATAATGTAACACATCAGTCAAGCTGACCTCTGCATATTGCACAATAAATAACTCATAGCCAAAGTGTTTTAAATTATAGAGCTGCATTAAGGTTTAAGATTAAGCACTTTTAACATCAAGAGCTTAATAAATCAAAAGCATGAAAGTACACGTCAGACACGGGCTGGAACTATGAAGTGAGTGAGAGCTTGGCTGCAGCGCTCTGTGCAAACTGAAGAAACACAACAGAGCCCTGATCTCAGAGAGTGACTCACGATGGTCTATGATCATCCAAATTAAACATGTCACACAACTGAGGCTCGCTGGGCAGAGGGGTGCACCCAGGAGAGGCAGGCGGTCTGTCCCAGGGTTGGTAATTAATGTAACTCACATGTTCTTGGAATGTGGTGAAAAACTGAGGAGGGGAATCAGCCAGCAGCTGAAACAGGGACCACTGTGCCTCTCCACAGAAACACTGGCTACCTAAAAGATGAAGCAGCCCAGGATCTCTCAGGATTATACTCTAACTCTAACAGCCTCTTCTAGCCTTCACCATATAATGATGTCACATTGCATTTGACCTCAGACCTTTTGAATATCAAACATCATAACTTCATCGTTTTATCCTACGAGAAATTTGTGTAAATGTTTTTAATAATCATGGTGTGAATTCTGCCTGCTCAGGTAGCTGATCAGGTTCAGACCACACAGAAGCCTCGCACCGAGTGGCAGCTGCCTGAGAGGGACTGAGCACGTGCAGCTCCCAACAGGGTCTCGAACATAGCCTGGGTTTGACAGAATTCTCCAGTATCAACAGTGTGTCTGGGGATAGGACTGAGATAAATACATGTGAGTAAAACAGCAGTAGTGAGAAGTAGGACAAAGGCTCCTGCACACTGTCGATGCTCGCAGTGGAAAATTAAATATTGGTATTTTTAATACAGAGACCTTCTTCAAAGACCTTCTGCCTGACAAAGATCTTTGAAGAAAGAAGGTTTTTTCAGAGAGGATTGACAGCATGTGTCAGTTTCTAGGCTATGGAGAGAATAGTACTTCAAATACACAGGGAGAACTACACACAGCAGGCTGCAGAACAGCTAACTGGAAGCTAGGAACATGACCCACTCTTATGTGTTTGTCAGGCCTCATGCCTGCAGTCCCCCTGCACCAGTATCCTCTTCATGAGGTATCCTAACAAATGCACACTGCAGGCAGTATTCTACTGAAGAGAAGAGAACAGGAAGGTGTGTTGCAGATGACACCTGATCATATGCTCTTTGAAGGACTTTTCTGTGTTTGAAGGCTCTTTAATATATGCCATCTGTACAGTTCAGAATAGCCACATAGCAGAAAATAGAAAGGATATATGGGATTATAAGAAATGTAACAATAATACCTCAGGGTGAGACAATATTTAGTTGCCATAGTGACTTACTGTGGCATTAGACTTGCAAAATCTGCAATCAGCAAGAAATGAGTGTCCTGAGGCTGTCTCCACTGAGAGTCAAATTCTTTTCATTATGCTCCATTTTCAGGAGAAGAGTCACTTAGCGTAAAACCAACGCTGATTCAATATGCACATTATCTCCCACATGTTCTGAAACTACAGTCGACCATAACGACACTTGGATGGAAGTTCTGAGAGAGTTAATTAGTTTAATTTTATCTTCAGTAGTAGAGCTGCTTATCACCTGTTATTTAAAATAAAACATATTATTAATTATGAACCAGAAACAGACCCCCTAAAGCCCGAGAGAAGGACACTGTCAATGCTAATATGTTCCCTTTGAGCTCATGGGTTTCACAATTTATATCAAGTCAAAGAATTACACTTAAATCTAAGAAGCAGGACAGAAAAACATGTTTTCTTGATCTATAAGGTGCATTGAGCTAGCATGAAATAATTTGAGGCTTCAATGAACTACATAGATCAGTGTTAGTCTTCAGCACTATCATAACTTTAATCTGCAGTTCATTGGTATGTGATATCATATCAGAAACAGCCTCGGTTCATAGCTGTGTCTTCTGAATCATGAAATGCATTCTTCAGTGAAATCTTCTGGTAAAGAAGAGATCAAAGTCTTGTGTTTTTAATGCAGCTTCAGTCTACACGTAGAGTCTTTACATTTTGCAGGTGTTTGCACAAATCCATCCAGCTCCTGTTGGCTGGATTCAACCTGCAGAACAAAATACTAAAAGCACATCATTGAAGATAGTCAAAAAGGCAAAAGTTCAATAAAGTTAAATTGCCTGACAGCAGCTATAATTCATATTCTGTAATATTATAATGACAGTGTGAAAACAATGTGACCTGAGCCTCGTTATGAGTTTCAGCTTATTGTTAAGCTCAGCGTCACATTTCTGCTCACTCTCATCAGCTGCAGCAGGAAGCAGCTTTCAGCAATAACTCTTAGAGCCAACAGTAGACAGACACACAGGCAACACGAGGGTGAACACATGGTGCTGCACTGAGCACCTACACAGACACACAACCTTACCAAGTACATTTCTCTAATGTAGGACAACATCTCACCACAGTTATTATCACTCAGTCACCTCCACAGTAGCATTTAGGACAGTTTTCGTCTGTTCCAGTCACACTTCCATCTGTGCCTTGAGATCCTGTCCTTCATCACAGACAGGAAGACGGACGAGGAGCAACACAGTCACAGAACACCTGCAGACTGGTCCACCTCCAGCAGCTGATGATCTCATCTCTTCACACACCAACAGACCAGGCCACAAGGTCCATCACTGATACCAAGAACACGTACAAACCACACTGTGCCCCAGCATGGTGTCTGTCATGTCCAACCCAGTCTCCCTGTAGTTCCATACTCTGGTACTACATTATTTTAATCCATACTGTCATGATGTAAAGCACTTTGTAACTTGGGTTTAGACTTAAAAGTACTAAATAAGTAAAGTTTTACTTGTATGGTGTACAGTTGTCTTTGAGGCAGATTTGTGATTTGGGCTTATGTGAAAATGACTGAAAATAATAAATTGTCCTGATAGGCCAGCAAATGTCAGAGCAGTGCTTCACCTGGTGCTGAGGGGAGCACTGAGCTCTAATCCTGAGCTCCGTGTCTCCAGTCTGTCCCTGTTTGTCACCCAGTTCATGTAAAACCACTGTGATGTGCTGGCACAGCCGATTCTGCTTAGTGTGCCCAGATCTGATGTGTTCTACACATATTAGTTATATATTAGTGTATCAGTGTATACCATAGTGATGATAACACACTCAGCAGTCTGCGAGTGCTCCAGGGTCCATGAGGCAGCCGAACACCACTCAGCTGAACATGAACCGGCCGTGTGGCTGCGTTCATGAGCTGATCAGAGCACTATGACCAAAGCCTCTCCACATCACAGCTGGAGGATGGTCACCTCTCTGGCTCTTCTATTTGGGCTGAGTTCTGTGACAGCTAAAGCAGTACTGTGTTAGACATCATTAGTTGGCAATGTTTAATGAAGTCCAACAGTTGTGATGAAGGGCTGTAATTTCCTTCTTCATTTCACCCACTGTCCCTCAACCTCTTTGTATACTTCAACTTCGGGTAGACATTTCCTGAAGACCTCCCAACACGCCCCAGAATTGGCTCTTATATAGAAAGTGTTTTCAGCAGGGAGAAAGTGAGGGTAAAATTAGAACTTTGCTGCAGTTTGTGTTGTGGTTTATTTAAGAAGCAGCCCTTGTAGCAGACTGCAGAATCCATGTACACCCACTGCCAGGATACAATCTGCACCTGGATGGTACTGCTCATGACAGAGACAGATATTAGTGCAAACATTGGTATTAGTATTGGATTCTACGTCTTCTACAATGGAATTGTCTCTGATGATTTATGCATTAGCATCTTGAGGTGCATCTGCACTGAAATTGGCTTTTCAGATAAAACACAGCATAAAGAAATATCCAGCGAGGTTTAAAAAAAAATTCTGGTTTCTTCTTTTTTTGGGAGATTAGGTGGATTAGTGGGTGGTTTCTGATACTAACTGTGTTAGTGATGGAACATTACCATATTCCCTCTGGTGTTGATTGGATGAGCAGTGCCAGGCTGATTATTTTATCAGATATTTCCACAACCACTGAAGAAAAACTGTGGATTCTTTTATTCAAATTCATGTGATGACATACTGAACATCTAGGAATACTCCCAACGTATGAAATAAGTGTATAAGTGAAAGTCAGGCACATTTTTAATGAGCGTTTGTGGGACTGTGTGTCACTTGTGGTCCAGCCTACAATGACTCACATGTTGGATCTTTCTACAGTAACTGACGTACAGCTGCCTGGTGAGTGGTCCTACACTTGTAGGTTTGAACCTGTAGCCACCCTGTAGCCACTCTGTAGTCACCCTGTAGCAGCCACCCTGTAGCCACCCTGTAGCCACCCTGTATTCACCCTGTAGTCACCCTGTAGCCACCCTGTAGCCACCCTGTAGTCACCCTGTAGCCACCCTGTAGTCACCCTGTAATCACCCTGTAGTCACCCTGTAGCCACCCTGTAGTCACCCTGTAGTCACCCTGTAGTCACCCTGTAGTCACCCTGTAGCCACCCTGTAGTCACCCTGTAGACACCCTGTAGTCACCCTGTAGCCACCCTGTAGTCAGCCTGTAGCCACCCTGTAGTCACCCTGTAGTCACCCTGTAGTCACCCTGTAATCACCCTGTAATCACCCTGTAGCCACCCTGCAGTCACCTTGTAATCACCCTGTAGTCACCCTGTAATCACCCTGTAATCACCCTGTAGCCACCCTGTTGTCACCCTGTAGTCACCCTGTAGGCACCCTGTAGCGATGCTTCTTCCTCTGCTGCAGTAGTATAAAGAGCATGGAGCAGTTTTGGGGTGGTCGAGTGGGTCATACACTGAATTTCCCCACCGGAGACCCGAGTGTGTGTCTCGTATGTGACCAAGTTTTTTTCTCCATTATTAAGTGAACGTACATGTTTAAATGACATAACTTACGTACGTCACTTACATAACGTGACGTGCCTTACATCATTCATGTGATTAACATTATGACTGAACGTTGTGATTTTAACCCACAGCAGGATGTTTTTACTGAACCTGACCAAGTAATGGCTCTGCCTAAATGTAACCAAACCATGACTTTTACAAGTTTGAAATTGACAGTATGTCATAGTGTGTGAACTCTTCATCAGAAATAATTTTATTCTTTATTTTGAAAGTCGAACTGGTCTAACCTGACCCTAGTCCTTCACGTGACTGACACTAGAGAGGCCGTACATAGTTAGACGCTTTGTATTTGACGAGTTAGGAGTGAAAACGTCAGATTGATATCACATATCAATAAACAGCATGACTACTTTCAATATTTCACAAAATGAAAACATCAAAACAATTTGAACCTATAATATGATGCAAGTTCTTACAGTACCAGCCTGTCCTGTGATCGATGAATGAAATGAAAATGTAAATGAAACATTCTGCCTGCTAACCAAGAGTCAGCCTCATAGTCCTGTGTATGGATTAAACAATAATCAGGAATAATGTGAGCCTTTCCCCTTGTTTCTCTCCCTCACACTCAGGAGACCACACATGGCTCTCCCTGTTCACTGGTTTGTTGAATGTCTACATATTGTTCAGTTATTGCCTATTCACAGTCTTCCTCCTCCCTTTGTTTATCACTCGTCGCTGGTAATGATCTGATTTTACTGGAGGAGGTCAATCAGGCTTCATTTCAGGGGAATATGAAGAGAGTGCAAACATGTGTTTTATCTATTTTAAGGAGTGTCTTCTGTGTGTTGCATCTACTGTCATTTAAAATAAGAAACACTGGACAGTGTATACTCTGGACTGTGTCTTTGAGGGAATACATCCCCTTCTCCTCTCCTTGTGCCATCCCGTCACATACGCTGTGATAACAGTGATGGAGGTCAGACATACACAGATCCCCTCCTAAGTGAAGGGGAGATTTGGTGCTGCAGCAGGATTTGGTACAGTGTGATACTTCTCCTACAGTCAGAAAGTAGGACAAGAAATAGAGCAACAACCTTGGCATCCATATCTTCATATCTTCAGCTTTCAGAAAAAAACTCTTTCTTTTGAGGACCTTTTTAATGTTACTCTGATTTGGCTGTGAAGCTATTCAAACAGTTAACAGAGACAGAAAGCTGTGTCTGAACATACTGTAGCTCAAAGTCACTTATCAAATGCTAAATGTTATGTATCATATTCTGTATCTCATATAATTGCACATTGAAAATATGCAACCTCCTCGTTGTGACAGACTACTACTACTAGTTACTGCTCCCTCAAACAGACCAAACACAGCGTACTATTGGAAAGGTACACGACTGATAAACTAACCCAAAGCACAGATACTGTTGGACTGTTGAAACACGTGGATCCTTTGACCTTGCGCACCACCGTACTCTGCTGAATTTGAACCTGCATTTGATGATGTTGTCACAAAGAGGTATTTGAGGAAACGTACATGAACACAGGGAGAGCTTGTAGGCTACTATGCAGTCTACAAAGACCTTCAGACTGGGATCTGCCACTCTTTGGCCTTGCCTTTTTTTCTTTGAAAAACCTGTAAAGCAACAGTTACATTGAAACTAACATGGTAAACATCCACACAATATTGACTGGGTCAGTGCCACCTAGAGGTTTAAGTCACTAAGTAGACAACGTTAGGAGGGTGGCATCCTTTTATTTACCATTCTGTTACTACACATCATGTCCACAGGTCAAGACATTTTTATAATGACCTCGTCTGCTCTCTCATCAGGAGCTGCAGTACAGTGTAGGCTCACCCTGTAACCCCCATACCTGTACAATGAGAGGGGGACAAGGCAGATCAGTAACATCAGGGTGGCTCCATTGTTTCCACTCCAAGTCTCCGTCAGCATCATCTACACATCTCCCCTCAGATTCTCTGCTTGGGTTAGGGTTAGGCCTTAATTCTGGAATAAAGTCATCTGGCAACGTGGCCTCACACATGAAGGTTGCACTCTGTGTTGATCCGTGTTGATCTGGATTGCTTGGTGATTTTGGTGTGGAGGGTCCTTTCCAGTCCCAGCTTCTAGCCCTGCTCTGGCGGTGTTGTATACTTCCTTGTCACCTGACCGAAAGCAGGCACCATTTAAAAAAGGGTTGATTTCAGAATAGATGCTCTGTACACTCTGCTGTGATTGGTTGTCACATAAGCTTCTGAGTTAGTTTGAGTCAGGCCTAGAGACTTTATAATGTGTAACCTGCTGTCAACAAGCAGCCAGCAGTGGCTTTACTAACGCAATCTAGTTTCCCCCGCAAACACACTGACTTCTTTGGCTGTCGCAGTCCCTCCTGACCAACCTGCTGCTCTTCTTGTTCCTACAGAGCCACTCTCCACTGTCACAGTGTCTGTTGGTGAGTGAGAGCAGACAGGCTGGGTGATGGGAGGGTGGGCTGCACCTCCACGACGAGTCCAGGGGCAAAACCCACATAATATTCTTGCATATGTACAAATGTGTTGTAGTCCTGGCTGCACTGACCATCATAACCTACAGTACTCTGTTTATGCCTGGGTGTTTGATGGACATGTTTCTGCCTCAGTGTGTTGGCAGGTTTAAAGTGAACTGGGATATGATGTTTATTGAAGATCCTCCTGAGTTTCTCAGATGTTCCCTTTGACATAGGGAATGACAATGTTGTTATGTTTTCTCATCTCCTCTCTGTCTGCTCTGGATCTTTCAGAGGTTCTGACAAAGGTCCAGTTTGGGTAGCCACAGGTTTTAAGTGCTCCCTTGATGTGTAAAACCTGTAGCTACCCAAACTCTGTCTAAACCTCTACATAGTAGAGACTAGGGGTGTAACGGTTCACCAAACCCACGATTCGGTTTGAACTTCGGTTTTTGACTCACGGTTCGGTTCAAACCTCGGTTTTAAAAACATACTGACAAACCTTTTGCAAAACTTCCAGAAAAAAATTCTGGATTTTATTAAAGGATTGTTGCATTGCAATATCAAAAATATGAACATTACTTAAGTTATATTAACTTAACCAAGACTTTAACACTTATCTTTAGACCAGTCCACAATAATTTTTTTTTTTTTAAATCTAAAAAAAACACTTCTATTAATCTCTTAACTATCCAGGAATACAAAAATAAACACTGAAACAACAATATGACATCCGGTTACTTTTCAAAATAAAACACTCAGTGTTGACACCAGCACACAAATCACAAAAAGGAGACAAACACAAGCTCTTCTGCTAATCCTCCTTAATATCAACTGGAAACCCAAACTGTCTCCACACGGCTGACTGGAATGTGGCCGGGAGATCTGCAGCTCAGGTTTATTACCATCTTGGAGAAATGAAACTGACCTGACACACGTGTGCGGTAGGGGCGGGGCGGGGCGGGGATGAACTGAGGTTCGAGAAGTTAGAATGAGTTTCTGAACCTAAGTCCTTCGAACCTAGGTTTTTTCGGTTTCGGTTCAGAACCGTTACACCCCTAGTAGAGACCCTAGCCAAAGAGGCCACCAGTAGCTCCAGCAGCAGCAAAAACATCGCTAACGCTGAGAGTGAACTAGCTCCACCAGCCACAGAAGATACCCCTCTGTGGGGCTTCTACAACAAGCACAGTCAGAATGGGTCCACAGCCTCCTCCAGCTCCACCCTGAATGTCTCTGCTCCTGATGACCTTGGGACAGAGCGGGTGCCAGCCCTGGTAGCATCTCTTAACATTTGCCTCTGTGTCTGTGCACTCAAAACAGTCCTGTAGGGCTGCTGTAGCTTAAGCTGTCCACACTTTAACAGTTTTAACTGATGGTTTGACCCTTTTGATCAGCTGGGAGTAAGCAGGCAAGAGAAGCAGGTCTGATAGTCCAATGCACCATAATAGCTTGATCAGGGATGTTGTGGTGGAGCCAGTTCTCTGTAAAGATGTGGACACAGGGTTAGCTTAGCTCTTATCTTAGCTCTCTGTCCCTCCCTTCAGGGATGGCTGCACCACTTGCGATGTCTTTGGCCCAGCTGGTCTGGCTGGGTGGATGAAAGATGCTGTGGGCACCACTGCATGAAAAGTGGGATTTTCGACCCCATAAACGCCCGAAAATCTCCCTAATTTTCGGCAGTATACGACAATTTACCGCCTGCAAACGCCGCGTTTGTCGGTGCCACAAATTGTCGGAAACGAACTATGACGTATGTGGAGCTCGCGGAGGTGCGAAACAGTCTAATTTGCATATGAATAGCAGCGAAACCACGCCTGGCCAGAGACGGCTTGAATTTCCTCACTCAGTATTGGATGAAACCACTACTTTTAAACAAGAATAATCGCTCGTGATTGGTTGGCAGATCTGTCACTATTGGTCACCCTGGGTCATTATAAATGTAAACCCCACCCCAATAATAAATTAATTTTACATACATATAT
>OMLP01035930.1:3086-19391 GCA_900302685.1 Spondyliosoma cantharus | reverse complement strand
CTCTTTGTTAAATTGCAGCCATGTGCTAAAATCATTTAAGTTCATTTTTTTTTCCTTTTAATGTACACACAGCACCCCATATTGACAGAAAAACACAGAATTGTAGACATTTTTACAGATTTATTAAAAAAGAAAACTGAAATATCACATGGACATAAGTATTCAGACCCTTTGCTGTGACACTTGTATATTTACCTCAGGTACTGTCCATTTCTTCTGATCATCCATGAGATGGTTCTACACCTTCATTGGAGTCCGCTGTGTTTAATTCTAATGATTGGACTTGATAAGGAAGCCACACACCTGTCTATATAAGACCTTACAGCTCACAGTGCATGTCAGAGCAGATGAGAATCATGAGGTCGAAGGAACTGCCTGAAGAGCTCAGAGACAGAATTGTGGCAAGGCACAGATCTGGCCATGGATACAAAAATTCTGCTGCACTTAAAGTTCCAAGAGCACAGTGGCCTCCATAATCCTTAAATGGAAGACGTATGGGATGACAAGAACTCTTCCAAGAGCTGGCCGTCCAACCAAACTGAGCAATCGGGGGAGAAGAGCCTTGGTGAGAGAGGTAAAGAAGAACCCAAAGATCACAGTGGCTGAACTCCAGAGATCAGTGAGGAGATGGGAGAAAGTTCAAGAAAGTCAACCATCACTGCAGCCCTCCACCAGTCAGGGCTTTATGGCAGAGTGGCCCGACGGAAGCCTCTCCTCAGAGTAAGACACATGAAAGCCGCATAGAATTTGCCAACACATGAAGGACTCCCAGACTATGATAAATAAGATTCCTGGTCTGATGAGACAAAGATGAACTTTTTGGCCTTAATTCTAAGCGGTATGTGTGGAGAAAACCAGGCACCGCTCATCACCTGCCCAACACCATCCCTACAGTCAAGTGTGGTGGTGGGAGCATCATGCTGTGGGGGTGTTTTGCAGCTGCAGGGACAGGACGACTGGTTGCAATTGAAGGAAAGATGAATGCGGCCAAGTACAGAGATATCCTGGACGAAAACTTTTCCAGAGTGCTATGGACCTCAGACTGGGCCGACGGTTCACCTTCCAACAAGACAATGACCCTAAGCACACAGCTAAAATGACGAAGGAGTGGCTTCGGAACAACTCTGACTGTTCTTGAATGGCCCAGCCAGAGCCCTGACTTGAACCCAATTGAGCATCTCTGGAGAGACCTCAAAATGGCTGTCCACCAACGTTCACCATCCAACCTGACAGAACTGGAGAGGATCTGCAAGGAGGAATGGCAGAGGATCCCCAAATCCAGGTGTGAAAAACTAGTTGCATCATTCCCAAGAAGACTCACGGCTGTATTAGCTCAAAAGGGTGCTTCCACTCAATACTGAGCAAAGGGTCTGAATACTTATGTCCATGTGATATTTCAGTTTTTCTTTTTTAATAAATCTGTAAAAATGTCTACAATTCTGTGTTTTTCTGTCAATATGGGGTGCTGTGTGTACATTAATGAGGAAAAAAATGAACTTAAATGATTTTAGCACATGGCTGCAATTTAACAAAGAGTAAAAAATTTAAGGGGGTCTGAATACTTTCCGTACCCACTGTACATCTTGAATCTTGAGGGTGGGTTTTAATCACTTGGTGAAAAAGTTCTCTTCAGCCCTATTATCTTTGCAATCATTGGTCTGAGTTGAGCATTTTTGTCCAATATGTCTCTTGCAGGGATAACAGGTGTGGATACTGGATATTCTTTTCTCAGTCATTTCAGCACACACAGTATAAACATACAGTACAAATATATGGCGATATTTACCTACCAAATATCATTCTCTCCTCAAACTCTACTTGGCATGAATTGTTGATTTGCCTATCATTGAATCAAATATTATTAATGAACTTCTCTTGTAGCTTTTTTCAAAAAACGTCCATCACATTTTGTTTATAATCAAAAGCAACGCTAAAAAACACCTTTGAGGAGAGGCCATCTCAAAATGTTTGCCTCTATTCACATTTGAAGTATCGTCATGTCTTGCCCCTCTCTATGATGGCAGGCTATTTGTACGCCTGTCTGTTCCAAACAAGGTAATAATAATTTTGCTTTCAGATGTGGTTGGACAACACTGTGCACAAATGATTTTGTTTCAAGTGTAGCTCTGCCTTAACAACCCATTTTAGGGCCAGGAAAAGGCTACTGATAAGAGCCTGTAGCATCTTGTATTTCTAGGGAAAACATTTGTAATGAAACTTTCTGGATAAACAAAGACTAAATAATAAACATGTCATTGTAATAAAAAATCATTAAAATAAACAACTCCCTAATCTCAATAATGCATCATGTGTCTCAAACATAATCATAATCATAATCTCACCTTTACCCCTTTGTTGCACTTCATCTCACATTCATTTTTGTTTTTAATTAAGAGTAGGTTGAATCCTAGGGTATGCTGGACAGTGTTGACAGAGTGAGGCAGGTAAGAACTCAGTAGAGTGACCCAACCTAGACAAGTAGAATCCAAGTTGAGCTCATCTGGCAGGTAACAAAATAACAAATCTGTCTTTTTTTCCACCACGGGATGCTCAGCTTTCAGCTTACTAGAATACATTTGTTCTTCCAAATACTTGACTTTTGTCAACCCATTCACCAAAATAAATATTAGCAATGTGCACTGCTGCAAAGCTGCCGAGGTCCTGTCAAAAGCACCGGACTTTCATGTTTATGGGCCTGGGCCTGCTTTGTCAGCAGAAAAGATGGCAGCACATTTTCAGGAAAAAAGCTCATTGCCTGAAGATGTGCTCTATAGCTGTGTTTGCTTCCAGTGGGGTAATAAAATAAGCTTGTACATCTAACTGTCATTTTCATAAACACAGTGATATAATGTTAATGGGGATACTCTAATCTATGATAACAAATACCATAAATATGATGTACAGAGGTCCATGTTTAAAGACACAGACACAGTTAGTGAGTTTTCTTTTGTATGTTTTTGTGTGTCTGTGTTATTTGTGTTTGATTTATGCTCTTTTGTGTTTTCCTATTTGTTTCCAGGATAATTTTGTGTACTCATGTTTGTGTGTCTCTGAGGGTGGTGCTGTCTTTCCCGTGTTTTAAATGGATATGACACTCAGTCTGTTCCAATCAATGTTTTCAGGAGGAGCTGCTCTAGCGAGATCTGAGCAGATACCTCAGACAAGACAATGCTTTTTTGATTTAGTGCATGTGTTTCTTTTGCTCTTCTAAACAGTATGTATGTATGTATGTATGTATGTATGTATGTATGTATGTATGTGAGAGAGTATGTATATATGCAGAGGTTTAGAGTGGGAAAGGACGCCATTGTGCCTGCAGCATCCAAATAAAAGAGGATCTTTATTGTTGCATTTAGAGTAAATCAGACAGGCAGAGAAACAGGCAGACGCTCCCCAGTGACCTGGATGGGGAGTCACAAGAGAATACCCATACGAGCAGCTCTCTGCTAAATGCACTCTCATATTAATATTTTATAACCACCCATAATGCTGCTGAAGAAAAAAGAGGAGAGATCAAGAAGGAGGAGGAGGAGAAGACGTACATCAATTTACCCAAGGTCTTCACTCTAGGAACTTGAAATAGACATTAGATGAAATGGTTCATTGTGCTGGCTTCTCAAGAGCATACAGTAAACCCCCACTTCACCTTCTCCTTTTCTCACTCTCACACGCACAACATATAGCCATGCATTATCTGTCACAGCTCAGTGAAGAATTGAGCCACACCTTGGCATGAGCAGGCTTTAAAGTGCGGAAAAGTCATTGTTAAAATTTGTGGTACTGATATTTGTTTTTTCATGTTGAGGAAATATTGCATGATCTAGATGCTTGCTTGTGGCGATCGATGTAAATGATTCTGAAGCGGTAATCATATGTCTACACTTAGCAGAGGTACAGAACTCCTCGTTGTAGCAAATGATTTTAGAAAAATAACTATTTGCACTTCTGTCTGGCCTTGTCGCACACAATAATGTAAACATTTCCTGAAAATGTAATTATGACTGAAGATATAATGAAGTTTGCACTTGGCTTAATCAAAAATGATATCGATAATCTAATATCTCTTACATTATTTTACTATTTGAATGATTTAGTATTTTACTATATAACTTACTATATTTTCAGGTTGGTCTTTTTTTCCCTCTTAAAATTGGTAAAGTAATACTTTTGACCAAAAATGTCATAATGTTTTTTGGGGAGAGGCAAATGTAAAATGTGCAAGTATACAACATTTATAATAATGTTATTGTCATGTTAACCATGTTACACTGACATTTGACACTGCTTTAATGTTTGGAAATGTTAACTCTAAGCTTTATGTAGAATTTAAAATTCAAAGCAGATGGCAAGTGGTATGTTATCAGGCAAAGATGCATTAAACTAAAATCCCCGTCAATGGGAAATAAACCCACCCCTACACATGCTGAATGGTCATTGTGCAAGGATTACCATTAACCAGAGTGGATTTTAGATTAAAAACTATCATAAAATAACAAAAGCTGCAGAGGATGGCCAATGTCACACAAACGAGCGATGACGGCTAAACAGTCGATTCCATCTCTATGAATTTAACTTTGTTCTTATTGAATGAAGCGTCTCCTTTGCCTCCCCATATTAATCAATACTTATGTAAGTAAGTAAGTAAATAAGTAAGTAAATTTTTATTTATGTAGCACTTTTTTAAAACAAAGTTTACAAAGTGTTGTACAGGATACAGTAAACATAAAACATAAATGAAAACACATAAAAATAAACAAAATAAGATAAAATAAAATAAACATATATGTACAGATATATGCAGAGAATAATTGCAGTTCTTTTGCAGGGAATGCAAGATGATAGAGATGGGTTTTGAGAAGTTTTTTTTTAAACCATTTAGTAATTCAGCTGATCTAGCGGGGATGGGGCCCTGACGGCAAAAGCGCAGTTATTATATGTATATAACCTTTACATTAAGTGTGACTGAATTGTTTTGTTGGATTCATGAGGCAGTGTTTTGTTGAATATCCGTAGTGTAGAGAGTGAAGAGGGCAGCTCAAAGGAACAGTTGCCGGAGGTCTCAACAGCTTGTCAGACTTGGAATTCTGGATCCCTAATGCAGGTAGTCCATCATCCACTCAATAAGACAAGGATGTTATTGCATGTTCCTGAGATTCTGCTCACGTCACAGGGCTGTACAGTGTTCAAGTCTACACTTTAACCTAAAAGTCAATATTTAACCTAAAAGAACTTATATATCAAACAATAATACAATTCTAACACAAAGTGCAGAACTGATTGAAAATGGAAATAAAACAAATGACTTACCGAAAAGTGAAATAAATTCCCAATAATGTAATGAGGTATCACATTAACAGTAAAGAAATTATTAGAATATTAGTGTGGACATTTCATTACATTATTGGTCAAATGGTTACATTGTTATTATTAGATACATTATTTTATTACATTTTAGATACAATCAAGTGACCACTTTTATAAAAATTTTTAGGAAAATGTATTACATTATTGGGTGCTACAGGATGATTTGTGTGGTCATTGCGATTGCACCAAATGCGCAGCTTTCAAAATGTTTTTTTGTCTTTTTTTTGTCTAAAACAAAAACATTCTCCATCCAGATAATCCTTTTAGCACTACTTCAGAAATAATCTCCATCCATACTACACACCCGAAAAACACATATCACATGACCATCGACATACACTATAGATATGCACATTTAGACAGGAAACAGATTGTACACTCTTGTGGTTAGTTGCTTAGTAACAAAAACAATACATTGAATTACTTTTATTTTACTTTTAACATAACTGTTGCTTTAAAGGAGTATTAATGTGTTATAATTAATAACGCATAACATTTAGCCATTACATGTGGCAGTCCATCTCCCCCTGCCATTGCGTTCACATCAAAATACTGCTGTTGTTCAAATAATCTTCCTAATGCTAATATTGCTAATGCTGACACTGCTAATACTAAAGTCGCTTATGTTGACATTCCTAACACTACTAGCTAATGTTGGGCAGTGCAGTGTTCTGGGCCAATACTGTAGAAATCATTAAGCCATTTTTACATTTATTTCCACCAACTGCCAAGACTCTTGATGCTGATGAACACAGTTAAAGTGATTCCAATGGTTATACTTTTGGCTCACAAACCTTGTTAGAGGCTGCAACTAACTCTTACACAGAGGTAAACAAAACAATAATTTTGGACCGAGGCCGTTTCTCGTGAAAACAGGATAAAAAAAGATGGAGTGTGAATGTTCATCACAGAATCCTGCTGGATAATGATATTCTATATAAAATCAATTTATTAATTTGTATTTTTCTAGGTATAGACAATAAAACATAAATTCTGTCAATTTACACACTCAAATACTCCACAATAGCACATTACTAAGGTAGGGCAAGTTCAGGCTTAAAACAATGTTATTATTAGTCTCACCCAACTAACCCTATTTTGAATTATTATTTTTTTTTCCAAAAGTAAACATTTCTCATGTTGTCAGATCTGGCTTGATTTGTATTATTTCATTTTTTTATTATTAAAAGCCCCAAATACTCACTGCATCTGTCAATGTGAGTGGTAAGGGGTTTGAATGCAAATCAACATGAAAAATATTTCTTCGTAAAATGTCTGTATAAATGTATATGTTGATTTATTAACACATTTCAGTTAGAATTAGAAGTAAACAGTTTTTAGGGGGAGAGGGTTACCCAGTGATGTCCCAGCAAATGGTTACTTTAATCTAGTATTTATATTACATACGTTAATGTTTTTTCCAAAGTATAAGTGATACCAAACATCAAACCAAGGACACCACTTTTTGTTTCAGCTAAGTCCAGCTCTGTCTACTGTATCTCAATGCTGGGATATGTAATAATAAAGCTGTGATAATTAAAGCCAATTTATTAATAATGGTAATTATAGCAACTGCCAATGCTAAAAAGAATGTGGGGCTGCTTGATAAGATCCACGCCAACTAAACAAAAGTTTATCTGGTCCCCTCAATGTGTTGGCCCTCCATTCATAACCTTGCTGCAGTTACTTTTACACATATTTCATGTGAAATTCATTAGCATATCATTGACTGTGACCGTAATTGTTTAATGAGTCGTTAATAACTAACACAGTAATTAGCATCAGTGGCATAATTATGTGTAGTGGGTACAGCATTTTGTTTGGAATAATTATCACCATTGACAGCTTTTTTTTCACAAACAAGCAGAACCCTGAGAGGCGGCGGAGGGTGTACACAAACTGCTGCTGGAAACACAAACAGCACACCCCATCAGAGAAGCAACATGACAAAACAACACACAAATAAAACAAGAATCACAAACATGCTGAGCCCAGCTAACAGCCAGAGGTACGATCTCATAAGTCATTAGTCCAAGTTCTGCAAACCCTACAGTTACTGTATCGTTTTATTTTCTGTACAATTCATCATTCATCTGAAAGCAACAATGTGTCTGAGCCGTCTCCACACTGCAAACAAACAACTCAGATGGTTATGAATTTCTGTAGTTTTTCAGTACTGGAGTAGATGCTTTTAGATTTAATGAGGGGAAAAGGAACTTCCACAAACCAAAGGTTGGTCACTGTATCCCTATTTATTTTTGCATAAAAGAAACATTTTCATGTAATATGCACAATCAAGAAAAAATATCATACATCTACGACATATTTTGAATTCTAGTGAACTGTGGTCTGTGTTTTTAAGCACCTGTCCGTAATTTTGGATTAATAGCAGCGTTGTCGGGTTACTAGAAGCTGCATCATGTACACAATGATATAGAAAAAGTAGCTGAAAACATTGGGAGGGATAAATGTGATAGACGCATTGTGCAGCCTTGTCTATTTCAAGAGGCCTGATACTCTGTGTGCTATGTGAATGTGAAATTTATTACCTGCCCACAAAAACATTTCTGGGAAATAAAGACATTTAGTGAAGAAAAGCCCTACTGTAAACAGATGAATACAAACACCAGGATGTTGGCTGAGCAGACAAAAACACTAGAAACATTCTATAAAACCCACAGCACTTCAGCACAGTCTGTCTTCTATCCACCTCCTCTCCTCTAAAACACAATTATGTGACCATTGGCAAACACTGATGCCAAACACAGCCATTTTTCCTCCTTGCCACCAGATGGTTCCATTGAGAATAGATGCACGGTCACTGTTTGTCTTCTACTTAGAGCTGGGGTCGTAATGGAGTTGCTAATGATTATAAAACACCTGCTCTGAAAATAAAACAAACACTGGCCAGGACGTAGACCTAAATACCTATGTGATCAGGTTGAAAAGGTGCTGGGCTCGTGCTCGGCTGGTACTTATCCAGGGACACAAACCCTCAGCAGATGTCCCACCTATAGTGGTAAGAGGCTGCAACCTCCTCCACAAAAACCAGACACACACACATCCTCACAGTCAGTCTCCATAATAACTAATTGGCTGTTTGCTCAATGGGTAGAAAGGCTTTTTTTCCACAAAGGGGTCATGTCTGTGATGGTCTGTGGTCTCTTAAAATGCCAGGCTAGGGTTTCATGTGGTTTGGAGGTTATCAGTGCCCCAGAGCTGCCTTACAATGGACATGTTTGTACAGTGGTATGACAAGCACGAGATGGCTGGCGTGAGGGGACACAACTTGTTACAACAAGCAGAAAGGTTGAGCAATAAAGTGCCATGCAGCATATCCACTCATCTATTTATTGTTTTTCTATTGATGGGTTAATAACTGCATGTTCTGCATGTTCTCATAGCCAGCAAACGCCTCCATCATTTCAAAAATAATTCAATGATATTATAGTCACATGACTGAAGACATGCGATTTATCTCAGTATACTAGCTTTATCTGATAGCTTTTGGAATTGTGTTTAGATGAGAAACATAGAAAGGTCTTCCATCTTTATCTTAAACTCCTCAATTACATATGTAAACATGGCTGTATATCTATGGTAAACAAATATACATTATGTAATACAATCTAATATGCACAGATATTTTAAAGGCACAATTTAAACACACAAATGAATTAATTGTTTATCCAAAGGTAGCGCCAAATACAAACAAACAAAGTCAAACAAACAAACCAAAAACAATAATAAAAACATTATTGGTAATGTAAAAGAGTAACAACACCAGGCTCAAGCTGGAAGGAGTATTTCACGAAACGTACTTTAAGGTGTCAGTCTGTAATACATAAATAATATTGTTTTCAATATCCTTACTTTATTAGTCATTGAGACATAAATGCATTACATTTGTTTGTATAATACATTATGTATTTATTTATTATCATGTATCTATTGATTACATAATCAACATTAACCTTGTCTCAATTTATTGATTTTTGCCAAGAATATGCTCTGATTAGGATCTCTGATGCTGCTTTTCCACAAAAATTAGCAGGTCTACACGTTTTTTTTAAAAGTGGGTACACCCACTAATAATTGGCTATTGACGCCATTCCCTATGGGGAAGGCTATTGACCTCAGATTTTTATCTGAATCGTTATGTTATACGTCACAAAATGACGTTATGAATGCACCAGAAACAGTTGTAACAGAAGAGAAAACAACAATAGACCATTTGTGAAAGAAGTGTCTGTAAAACGTGCATAAATTCTTTTGAGTGTCACAACCCCCACGAAAGGGCTCTTTTTACGGAATTTATTCCATTCTGTCCAAGTTAACTGGACACTAAACCGGAAGTTAGCCGGCTCGGTCTGCGATCCAGGTATTTTCATAGCCGGGAAGACAAGCTTTATTTGCTTCAAAACACCACTGAGCAGCTTTCATAGGAATGAAAGGATTGGCTCAGCATCCAACACTGTGTCCAGTAATAAAATGTCTTTAATAGGCTGCATCCCAAATTCCTTCCTTATTTACGTGCCACCACCGGATGTTGATCTTGATGTGTCATCACTTGGTGTGGTGGAATTTAGTGTTTTCACTCGGGTCTTATATTAAGATCAAAGCCGAGCTGAGGTGATAAAAGTGTGTCTACTGCAGAATCAACTGACCCGGGTGTAAATTAAATGTTTTACACATTTCCATTGCACACAAAAGCCTGATTTTAGCAGGATTAAATGAGATTTTTAACAAGTGGAAAAGGGGTATAATTGTACTTAAATTTTAATTTTGACCCTACACAGGATCGGCAGGTATAGAGACTGAATGGGTAGATGGATGAACGGATGGAGAACGATATGCCATAATTTAAAATGATTAGTATATGACATTAATGTCTTAGAATATCTTTTGTTGTTGAAAGAAAGCCTTCAGGGTGTCTGTAACCATGAAGCATACAGATTAACAGGCAGCAAATCTGCATCTGGGTGGGGGTGAGGTAGTGCTGCAGCCTCCCCTCCCCTCTGGTCTTCAACATCTCAATCATGTCTTGTGGGCCCCGCCCCTTTGTATCAGCCCCCTGAAAGTGATGGAAATCCTTTCACTGGCTGCCTGACCTCTAGTAATCCTGTTTCACAGACCAGCTCCCTGCTGAAGCCAACACAATGGCAGGCGCTCAGCCTCCTCCCAGTCGATATTCTGACAGACTTGATTGAGCAAATTAGTATCCTTTGGTAAGGGCATGACCAAAGACCTTTTCAACACCCTACCAGAATCAATAAAGACCAGTGAACAGCATGCGTCTTTCTTTTTTTGTCCTTTTACTTCCCTTCCTTGCCACTGTGTGTGACTCCTATCCAGGGTTCAAGCTCCTATGTGTGCTTCCTACAAACTGCCTCCAATACCGGGTGGAGATCAAAGGTTAAAATGACTGATGGTGTGTGTAATCAGGATTTTACCCCTGCTTGTAGTAAAAGAGTTGTTACATGACAGATGAATAAGGCTGATGAGAAGCTGAAAATAAAAAAAGACAAAATAAGACGCAGAATAAAAGGAGAGATTATTTTGGGGCCCAGGCAACTTCAGAAAAAGCTGTGCATATTTTTTGCAAGTTCCACTAAGAGATTTAACAACAAAAATATTATTATTGTATTGTATTATATAATAATAATAATAATAATAATAATAATAATAAAACTGCCATCACACTTGGCAGGCTCGCTGCTGAGTACCCAAGGGAGTGCAATGCCGAATTAAGCGCAATTTAGACAGACAACACTTTCAATATTAAGAGTGTTTATATAAACAGGAAACAACACTCTGTGGAGCAGTGGGGGAGGGGCTTAAAGCTTAACTCAGGTCACACACAACAAGAGGAACAAGTGAGTCACAGTGATTTGTTATGGCAAGAAACCAAGAAATGTAAGCAGTGAAAACAGAGCTTACAATAGGTTTGATTGCAGTCAATATGCCCCCGTCTTGGAGAGGCAGCGAGAGTACTGGTGTAGGCAGCTAAGCAATACTACAATACTAACAGTAAGTTGCCACAGTTACAGAAAAGTGCATGCTATTATTAATGTAGTCAACCAAAGTGTGTAGTAGGCTCTGTTTGCAGTATAGATCCTGAAACGATGCACGTTGTTTGCTGCAACAGAAAAAAAGTCTTTATCAACATTACAGCATCTTCTTGTATTCTTCATAGCAGAGTTGGTCCAGACTATAAAAAGTAATGGGGCTTTTCTGTACACATACCCTGGCTCTGCCTGACGAGGTTTGACTCGGCACGTCAGCACAGCGCGGCAGGGATTTTCATTTCCATGACAACAGGGCTAACCAGGCCTGTAGCCAGGGTTTAGAAATTAATGAGGTCCAGAACTTAGATGTCAAAACAAAGCCCTCTGGACAAGTTTTTTAGGAGTCCATGCATCAAGAAAGATGTGCAGATGATGGCAGTCAGAAGAGAGGGACTCTACCCTCCAGACCCTTGTCACGAAAACCAGCTTCTCCAGCCACAACCTCTGACATGACATTGTTGATTATCTGGAGAATCCACAACAGAAGTTATTAGGGTCTATTCTGGGCCGAAACCCATCCTCCATCCAGGTTCTGTGGAAGTCCGTTCAGCAGTTTATGTGTAATCCTGCAGACAAACCAACCCACCAACAAACTGACACCGGCAAAAACATAACCTCCTCGAGGGAGGTATAAAAGACAACTAGTTTCAGCTGAACCTGATTGGGATTGCTGCTCTATTTTGTTAACATTGTTGTGATAATTCTGCGGCCTACAGACGTCTGATAAAGCATCAAACAGCTGCCTGCACATCGGTCTCCCTCTCTTTTCCTCTGTGTAGGCAAATCCATTTTCGCCTTTAAATGGAACCCTGCATAAATAAATTTAGCCTGCGGTAAACTTTCTCTTGAAGGCAAGTATTGCTCATCAATATTGTTCTACTTGGCAGACATTTATCTGTCTACCCTTTTAAGTAACATTAATTATATCAAGCTTATGTAACCAACCACCATTTCAGCATTACCAACAAGCTAAAATTGTACATTTTTAAGTGTAGTGCACGCATAATTTTACACTGGTTGATAAATAGCACTTTATCAGTGAAGCCACAGCACTGTTGCAAAAACATTTCCGTGTTAATTATAATTCCTAATCATGTGCAGCCAAAAGGTCTTCTGTTATATAAGATGGTAAAGTGATACAATGCAGCAAATATCAAAACGTGTTTTTGATGATGTTTCGGCAAAAAGATTTTTATTGTTGTGATAAAAAGAGAAGATGAAAAAAAGTGGGACTGTTGTTATAATGTCAGCTAGTTTTAGTGCTGGTGCATAAAATTTTTTTGAATATAACAACATGTGAAACAAGAAAGCAAAGAACTACATACAGCAGCATGAATTATACACTGGACAACCTTCTGCTTGTGGTTCATTTGTCGAATTCCAAATGAACATAATTTCATGTGGAAACAAATTGAATCATGTGACTCAATATGTTTAATATAGATGCAAGTGATATTTTCTTTTGACTGCATTTGCATGTTTTATCCAATTCTCTACATATTTACATGACTGTTCACCCCGTCGCAGAGCATGTTGAAGTTTGTTTTGATTTTTGTTTTTAAACATTGAAACAGTGCACAACAAAATGTGCACTTTCACAACAATATTAAGACAAAAAAATAAAATACAGAAAATTATAGTGCGAAAAGCCCACACTGCTCTCCTGTATTAGTAGTGAATGATGTCATTGGATGGACCAATGGGAACATAATTGTCTGAAAAAAAACAAAAAAGAAAAAAAAACATATTTAAAACAGTTCATGGTGTGGGTATTGAAAAACTGATCCAGACCTTTTATTTGAGGTAAAACATGCACTGTCTTTAGGTAAAGAGACCATGGTAAAACTCATATGCTGAAACTAGTTCTCAAAACTAGTGATTTGTCTCAGGGGGACCGATTACACATACTTTATGCTCCCTGACACATTTATTGCAACAAACTACTCCCCTCATGCTGTTCAGCTCTTTTGGCCCTTGAGGAATGTTGTCCAATTGTCAATATTCAATTATCACCAGCGGGACCCTGCAGAGGGCTGTCTGTTCAGGCTTATGTTAGGACCCCCACAGTAAGTCTGTCAGTCTTTCCTCTGATGAGCATCATGTTTAAACCTGCAGCCCCACCAAGCTCTGGCCTCCAAATTGACAGCTAACCCAGTGACAGACTACGCATTTGCTAGGACCTCAAGATTAAAAGATATAATTTCCAGTGGGGAAGAACATGTTGATACACTCATCTGAGTCATCTTCAATTATGACTGTGCTCTCAGATAACTAAGCCTAATGGGCAGCTGCGAGCGGTGGAGTCAGTGCTCTTGGAACAACAAAACAGATTTGCATAATGCCTTCAATGTAAACCTTTTTAACTTAATTTCTCGACAATTCTTTTGCACCGCAAAAAGACATTAATCACCTCAGCTTCCATACCTTCACTTTTGTGAGGCTGAAGAGGCAACCAGGAGGTAACTAGCATCAGTGAAGGAGCAACCACTGCCTGAGAGAAACAGGATGGTGTCAATAAAAGAGAAGATGTTTTGCATGAGTTTATGTAGGGGACAGAGCACACACATGCATTTATGAGTATTGGGGATTTGAGGAGGATCCATTAGTTACTGTGTACAGGCCTGTTAGACAGTGTGACCTTAAACTGAACAGGTGGAATATGTGGATTAAAAGAGGTATTCCAGCACAGATGTATGTAATGTAACTTGGTCAATTCCTGTGCGTATGGTGAATGCCACTGGGTCTGATATTTATTAAGACAAGCAGCAGGACATTGACAGTGTTTAGTGGCTGTTCTTTGTCATAACAGATAAATGACACCTTTCCCTCTGAGCAGTCGGCCTCTGTGAACTCTGTCTGCTCTGATAAAGAATCAATATCGTTACTGCCTCTCACAGGAGGCTGCTTATAGGCCGATCACTGTAGACAGCTATGATGTTTATGTCGGTATTAGGCTTAAGTAAACAAGCTGCCATATACTGTCTTTGTAAACCAGCATTGTGCTGGTAATCCATCCATCTATCTATCCATCTGTCCATGGTTGCAACAGGCTTAAGGTAACCCAGAGATTCTTCAAGGTGTTTTCAGTCCAGAATGTATAATACTTCCATTGTGATTTTGGTTTGTCCCAGGCTCTACACCATGTGGACATGACAAAAATACCTTCCAGAGGTATCCATCCAGATACCCCAACCATCAAAACTGAATCATTCCAGCCAGGGGGAGTTATACTGCTCTCCACGCTCCCTACTGCGTTTTACTGACAGGTGTTTCTATTATTTTGTCCACCCCATTTATATCAGTGAGGGTAACCTAAATAACAGACACACTTCTCTGTATGTTGTAGTACAGATGAGAAGCAAAATGCATCCTCCAAAAATGATCATGGAGTTAAATACACAAACTGAATATGATAACCTTCATGAAGGGAGGATTTATTACAGGACAGGACTGCACTGGATGACTACTGACAACTGAGTGTATAGAAAGTGATTAAGTGAGTTAAGTCAGTGAAACCTTAAATTAGAATATCCTTTCTAAATCCCAGTCACAAAGTGCTGTACATTATCAACAATATAGTAAAATAGTAAAGAGAAATCACAAATTCCAAGCACAGAGCATACCCAAAATATAACAGTACATAAAAAAAACTGTAAACATATACACTTTTTACTTTTTTTTTGTTTTTTTAAGTGTTTTTTCTTAAAACAGTCAACAGACTCAGCTATTCTGCTGGGAGGCGGCAAACTGCTACACATTCTGTGTGCCAGCTCCTCAAAAGAGTGGTTCCCTTTAAAGGGAACTTTTAAGTTTAGCATGTGGTGTAGACAGGCACTTCTCATTGGATGAGAGGAGAGGCTAGTCGGTGATGCCTGCATCACCCCTAGGTCAGAAACTCGAAAATTATTAGCAGGACCTACGCCATGTAGGGCCTTGTAAGCACCCGCGGCGCTACTATTGACACCCATTTTAGCCCCAGGCCTATAGTGAGAAGTGAGTGATTTTCATTCTAGCTGTTCATCCAATAAGCAGCCTGAGGAAAGCTTTGAGTGAAAGCTTCTCAGCCAATCAGCGGCTTCTACCTCATTTGTGGAATATCAAGAAATTCTTGCTGTGTTCAGCACGAAACACGTCAATATTTCCCGCCACTATCTTCGGGCCGTGTCGGGCCGGGCCCTTGATCAAGCATTTGTGTTTTTGTTTTTATTAAAACTCAAAATAATGACTGTATTCATTCAGGAACACTCTCGTCATTGATTAAATCATTTATTGCAACAAATGATATACAGTTAGGCTTGACGCTGAAGGCCCCGCTCCAGAAGCTCCCTGGAGTTGACAAGCAGCATGCTAAGTCAATCCAGGTAGGGCGATGCATACCCCCCTGCAGGAGTGGAGTCGAAGCAGCTAGATAAATTAGCCATTTTAGGCTCAGACTAAGCAGGTGGAGGCTGGGGTGGTGGTGGCAAGCTTGCCGACAGCAGCGATGTGCGTGCAGCAGTGTTGAAGGAGGATTCAATGAGTGGTGGCTTGGGTTTAAATGGACCGCCTAATTTGGAAGCGTGGCTGTGGTTGGTCGGAGACTGATGCTGATCTGATCAGCTGGCTGTCAGCTGACTACAGCTGGGGCTTACGACTTCCGTGTCCTGCATGAATTTGCGCTATGCTTCATTTCATTCAGGAATACTCTTGTCATTGATTATATCATTTATTGCAACAAATGATATACAGTTAGGCTTGGCGCTGAAGGCCCCCCTCCAGAAGCTCCCCAGATTTGACAAGCAGCATGCTAAATCAATCCGGGGAGGGCGGAAAAGGCAATTTCTTTCTTAGGGCCAGTAGTTTTCTCTGCTGAGATGGGGATGCCTTAGTGAGT
>OMLP01035928.1:4978-38242 GCA_900302685.1 Spondyliosoma cantharus | reverse complement strand
TACACTCTTTTAAAATGTTTTTCAATGCAAGAAAGTTACATTAGTCAGTAGAAAAACCTTCAATAAAGCAATCAAAATGCAGTACACACACACGCACACACACACACACACACACACACACACACACACACACACACACACACACACACACACACACACATGGCGGACACACACACGGCGGACACACACATACAGGTGCAAGTACGCACAGTGGCACCTAAGTCAACAGAGTGGGTGACAGGGAGACGGACTATTGCCCACTAGCTCAGAGTCATTCAGTCTAGACTCCAGATGTTGGCAGAACATAACCCAGCACACACTCACCCACTCACACACCTACACACACACACACACACACACACAAACGTGAACACACACACAGTGAATATAGCGAGCAGGCTCAGTAGAGCCTGTCTCCACGAGGCAGCATCCCTGCCAGATGTCACTAAGTGTTGATAGACTCTCACCACTGTTGGAGACCAGTGTGTGTGGGAGTGTTTGTATTTGTCTGTGTGTTTGTGTATGTGTGTAAGTGCCACCGCAATCCATGTGTGCACTTTTGCCTATTTAAACGTGTTTTGCTGCATGTTTTTGGCACTCATATTTGTGTGTGCGCGCGCGCGTGTGTGTGTGTGTGTGTGTGTGCGCGCGTGTGTGCGTGCAGTATATATAAAGCAGAGCATCGGAGCAGCTTGGGAACAGTAGCACCACGCAGCAGGAGTCGGTGAAGACAGGGCTGCTCTGTTTGACGAGGCGCTAAATGTTGTTCTTTTGAATCTCTAATTTGTTGCCATAACATACGCATGTCATCAGCGGCTCTGTGATGATTACGAACGGCAAACTGTGGAAGACTGTATTCTGTCATTACAGCGCCTTCAAACTGCAAATATTCTCAACTTTTAGCAGCGGCGCAGCAGGAGTCTATGACCTGTTAGACGGCAGTTGATTGATAAGCGGCTGCTTTGATTTCAAAGAGGCTCATGCCGGATTTTCACAGAGAAACACTTCAAAGAGTCCGTGTCTTCATTTATGATGCACAATGAACGTCATCTGTCTTTATCTTTAATTGTAAAATGCATTGCAGTTTTTCGTGGTGAGGCGTCTTTTTTGAAGTACTACATTCTCATATGTTTCACATGCAGAACTACAACCCTGATTCCGAAAACACTGAAATGCCGTGGTTCTTTTCACTTTGCATGAGCAGACATCAAACTCAGAATGATTGTACATTTAAAAAAAAAAAATAAAAAAATAAAGTTCGAGCATCAAATATCTTGTTTTTGTGGAAAGCATATAAAAAATAATTTAATTCTAACTACATTTAACACACCATACCAGCTTTTTTAAACTCAGGATTGGGTTATTGAGGGATTGCCTGTATTATTATAGCATTGTATGTATTATTGCTGTATGAGTACCAATTAATAAAATATCAGACACACGACCAGGCAACCCACATCAAAGTCTGTAAATGACCATAGAGTTGACACGGCACGTCACAGTCTTGGAACATTAAAGTAATATTTCAATATCAATCTACTGTGTGTTTATCACCGAGCTTGAGTCAGGGGCCAAGCCTTGATCTGTCCAAAGACAAAAACACTTTGAAGCTCACTACTTTTCTGCATTTCACATGTATGTTTATTCAAATTTGCAATGTGACGACTTGTGGTTTTCGTGGTGTTATGTGCTGGAACCAAATCTAAACAGATGGAACTGCCCAGTTCTACTGAGCAATGTCTTTGGCTATTGTGTGGGGTTATTACATGCGGTTTGTGAGCACAGGTTTTAATCTATACAAGGGCTCTGTACGGGCATGCTGCTGCTGAATCTATCATCCTCAGTGTGATGACAAGACTGTGATGCTGCGTGCTGTCTCTCCACCAGGCTGTTTACCAAAACATCTAGTTCCCAAATGCAACTCCTTGGTTGTTTTTACATGTCTGTTTATAGATACGTGTTGGAAGGCATTTTACAGAGCCAAGATAGCTTTTAGCAGCCTTTATGCTAAACTAGTCATTCCTATATTACAGGTAGAGATATGCAGTCTATATCTATATATATACCAGAAATGTAACGTTGAACATTCTTAGTATTTAGCATTTTGCCGTGGCTACTATAGGGGATTAAATCAGGTTGTACACGTGGTCATGATACAGTATCATGTTCACACACAGCAGTTATAATTACGTTGTATCCCCACTGGCTGGCTGCCTCTCCGTTTGCATTTCGAACATTTGCACGCTTCCATCAAATTAAAAATGATTTGGTTAGCTGAAAGATTGCTTTGCCTGGATGCAAATATACAATACATTGCATTGAGGCAAATGTGCAATTTTCATAGTTTATGGCTTTATTTCATTTTCATATATATAGCCCAGTTAGAGCCCTAATCCTAACTGTCAATTTGGTGAGATGGTTGATGAGATGATAAAAGAACAGCGACCAGTACCTAAGAAAGCACCGCAGCTAAAGAAAACAAATATAAGTGGAAAATAAATATCTGACGGTGAGACTATTTTAAAATACAACTTGCCAAGTGCTCCATCCATCCATCCATCCATCTGTGTTCGTTTATTCTTTGCAGGGTTGCTGAGGAGCGGCAGCCGAGCCCAGTTGACATTGAGCGAGCAGCTGGACAAGTCGCCAGTTCATCACAGGGCTGACATATAGGAGCAAATTAACCTCAAAAGCACGTCTATGGACCGTGGAAAGAAGCCGGAGTACCCGGAGAGAACTCATGCAGGCACGTGGGGAGCATGCGAACTCTGCACAGAAAGGCCACGCGCCTGCTGGGTCTTGAACCAAATCCCTGGAATTAAAATTAAATCACTAAAGACTTTTTCAAAGTTTGAGTTTTGATTTTTGTTTCTGTTCATAATTGCAAGCTTCAAACTGTGTCCTAAATTGTTCTTATCCACATCCACAGACGAAGATGAATTCAGGTGTCTTTTGATTCAAGCAATTAAGGGAAAAGGCTTTTAATTGAGATTACATAACCAGAAACCCAACCATAAAAAGTAAAAAAAAAAAACTGAGCAAACTATCTTTGTTAGCGTGTTTCAGATCTGGTTTTCAGCTTGACTGACTCACAGCTGAACTGACCCTGAATGAGACGTACATGAACAAAGGCAAAGTGGATCGTCCATGTTTGGACAATGACTGATAATGGTGTCAACAAGAGACATGAAGGATCACACCTGCATCTGCAGCCATGTTGACCTAACAACACACAGCGAGCCAGGCACACACACACACACAAACAGGCAAGCAGGAGGTGTTGTTGTCTGGCCTCCACTACAGTCCATCTGTTGTCCAGTCAGTAGGTGAACCTGGGGGGGGGGTGTGTAGGGTGAACCTCAGAGGAAACACTCCCAGTATTGCTCATGTCCAACAGCAGGAGGTAGAGTGTGTGTGATGGCTGAGAGGAAAGCCTTGTACCGAGACCTGAATTCTAACCCGGGCCTCGCTAACTTTGACTGGTTGTGACTTTGGCTTGCTCTGACCTAGTTCCTACTTTCCTGAACAGGTGGTGAGACTCAGCCGAGCAACCCCACAAACTTGGGGATTTTGATGCTTTTGACTTGACCCTGTTCTCATTCTGTTTATTTATAGTTCAGAATTATAATGAGAACACACTTACACCAGGGCATGAACATTTGACAGACTCCGCAGTGCTGTGACCTTGTGACTTACTCCAGAACGGGCACCCTTACGTGAATGTTTATCAGTGAGATAAACTTCATCTTCGCGTGTGCTTTCATAAATTATACTGAGCGGATGTTTAAGACGCTTTTCTGGAATAGTTATTCTGATCCTGCCACCATCCAGCCATTGTGAATAGTGGGGCGTAATTGAACCGTCAAAGGTCTGTGACCTCAGCGGGGTATCACTACATGGTCTATTAAGAAGCACTCACAGGATCACAAAAGCAATTGATTAGGCATTAAGCTCACATTCAAGACAAGATGCCCGAAATCCGAAAGTATGCGAGGAATGCAGGGCCAGCGCAAACTCGAACTTTACAATGAAGATCAAGAACCACTGTTGGTCCTTGCTCTTCCCATTAGCCTTCACGAAAAAACAATATGGCTGTATAAAGCACCACTTTTTCGCATTTTAAAGTATTTTTCTCTTTCTCCTCTCTCTCTCTATCGATCTATTTATCTATATATTTTCATTTTAAACAAAAACAATGCGCAGACGGGTTCACACCGTTCATACACTCTGATTTCATGATTTGAGAGGATTCAAGTCTTGGAGTTTTAAATAAACAATGGCGGTTATCAGCTGTTCCTCCTGCACAAATGCACATGTTAATGCAGAGACGCACATATGGTTGCTGCTGCTGGAGGATGGCTGTAGGTAATACCATTAATGTTTTTCTCATTAAGGACGTATTTCACCCTCTCATCCCACCTGTTACTGATCTTTGATGATCTTTTTATGGCTGCCCCGTCTGATCCACGGACTGAAAAGCTTGCACACACAGAGGAATGCAGCAGCGCTCTTCCTCCTCAGTGTAATTTGCGCCCAGATTATCTGCCGTTTAACTAGCAAAATGGATTTGGACACGCCCTAAACGCACTAGAGCGCTGCACTTTAGATCACGTGCTATTGGCCGTCCAAATAGGGTAGGGCCCTCTGCTGCTAACCTGAAAGCATGCTTAGGAAGTACATTTAAGGGAATGCCTATGTGGGCTTGACATCTGTACCTCTCAAGACTGACTGCTAAACCCGAATCACCTCTTTTCTTGGACAGTTTTATATTCCAGCAGAGCAGGGTTATGCTGTTTAAAATTGGATGGTGAACACAGCTCTGACAGCTTCTGCCATTTACAACAAACAATCAGAGGGTTCATTACCTAACAGGACAGCACTGGCAACATGTTAACAAAATATGAGCTCTGTTTGGAAGAGTCATGCAGATTTTCTTTTGTATTTGTCACCAAATCCACTGATTGTACTGATTTCACGGAAATAAATTGATTTTGATGTAGGAGATTGCTCGTTTGACTGGGTCCTCATACGCTTCCAACAATGAATCACACATTAATTCTGTACAAAATGAGCAAGGCATGTTTTCTAGAAAATAAACTCGCTACGGGACATCATCAATCCAGCTATCTTTTCCATTTAATCTGATAAAAACGACGTTTACGCTTTTACCCACTGAGTTAATCGTGTTTGGATTCTAGGAGATGTAAAAGCACACAAGGAGCCACAGCAGGCATATGGTTGAGATGGCATACCCTCTACACTCCAAGTCCTCTTCGCGCTATTGGCTTCCACCTTCATTTAATCCATCATCGACTCTTCCCCATCTCCATCAGCCATCTCTTCATCCTAGCAGCTCATTAAATGATCTTCCCCGTCCTTGGTCTCCACCCTGCTTTACTCCATCCACCTCACTTAGACCTCCATCCTCTCACTGTCCCCTCTCCCTCCATCCAACCTCTCTGTGCTGTGTCGACACATCTCACCTCCCCACCTTGTCTCCTTCCCATTAACTTTGGAGCAGATGGCCGGGCCCTGCTCTCTCTGTGTGAGCTTGACTGACAGGGGCTGGTCATCAACGTCCATAGACGACCAGTCATATGCCGCTCCGCTCCGTCTCCCCTCTTCATAGCCCTGTCCTTTAACTCTCCTCTTCCAAGTTCTCCTCCAAACCTCCCTTCTTTCCTATATTCATCCTTGCTTTGTTTTGTCCTCCTCTACCGCTACTGCTTTCCACCTTCTCTTCCAGCCTCTTACCCGTATCTCTATATAGCAGTGGCGAATCTTCAAGGCCTTCAAGGTATTCAGAGAAGGCCCTGAAATCCTCAGATGAAAAAGAAACGTATCTTATTAATTTTATAAATGAAATACATTTACGCCGACTTGTTTCTGTAGTTTTCTGTCCGTACACTGAGCATTTGAGTGGCTTTCTGTTGGAAGAAAAATTCAACCAATCAGATATTTGTCTACGGTGTCTCTAGGGCAGAATATCCTCCATCCAGGGGAGTCTGTTTCCTTCTTTACAGAAAGCCCTGACCATTAAACGTAATGAGAGTGTACATTTGGATTGACAATTTGATCAACCAATCATATTTGTATTTGTAGCCAATGGGCGTATTCTTTAAGACTTTCTACAGCTCTGGGGTATTCTAGAAGGCCCGCTTGCTCAGTCACGTGAGACCTAGCTTAACTAGCGAGTTGTGATTGATAGCCAATGTTGAAAATGGCAACAGGTGGAGATGATATTGATACAGCAGGTGGAGATGATATTATCGCGGATTTATTGTCAGTGTCCTTTTCAAGATGACCGTTTAATGAAAAGATGGACATGGCATTGTTAAAAAAGGCGGTCCAACACCTCGAGCTCAATCAACCGGCAAAAGCAGCCGATGTCCGCCATCTTCAGACTAGCAACTGGGGACGATACACTTGACTTGCAGGCTACAGGTCACTGGTGAGTGGAACTGATTATTTATTGCTGGTTTTGCTAGTCTTGCATCTTGTTGAACTGGTTACATTTTGTTTCCACACACAATATTTGTTTAAAATGTGACCGTCTACCTGACGTCAGATAGTGTGTGTGTGTGTGTGTGGCTGTGTGCATAACTAGAACAACGCAATCTTGAAGTTGGAGCAGTAAAATAACGGCATGTATTTTTCGTTTGTGTTTATTTTATTTTTTTTAGAATTGGGGGGACAGAAGGCCCAGTTCACTTATTTACCTTATTGAAAAATAGGTGAGAAGGTTGATACCATTCTCATGTTACAACACTTAACATGAAGCTACAACAAGGAGATGGTTATCTTAGCTTAGCATACAGACTGCTAACAGCTAGCCTGGCTCCGTCCAATGCCAACAAAATCAACCAGTGCCTCTGTTATTCTGTACAGCTCACTTAATCTGTGCAAAATAAAAATAAGGATAAGGTTTTATTTGGCTATTACTATTACGTTACGGTCTGAAACCGATCTCCGATACTTTATTGTGTACTATATCTACCTTCAACCGTTTAATTTCAGTCTACAAATCCTGAGTGTGTATATGGAGCCACTACATAATGCCAACATAGATTGCAATGAAACAAAAAAAATGGTGATGCAAAATGAAGGTGATTCATAACTGTCTGAAATTTCAATTTAACATTAACCGTAGATTAAATGACAAAGTGTCTGTTTTTGCATGGATCTGACAAACAACATTTCGCTAACAAGGACCACGCTAAGTTTGACTGTTTAAAAGTAGTTTTTTTTAAATTGGTGGGAAATTTTGGAGAGGATAGTAAAGACGGGTCGGGGTGGTTGGATGAGGGAAAGGGGTTCGAGGTAGGTGGATGAAGAGGGGGCTTTGAGCGGGGCTGTGGATTTGCCGGACTGCCTAGGGGTGGGGTGGTTGAGACTCAGAGTGGGGGTACGTCTCGATGGGCGCACATCCAAATAGGCGTGGCTTCACCACCCCCCAATTATTTTAGCCAAGTTAGTGCCTCGTAAATGAATGTCAGGCATTTGAAAGATACAAGATGGAGAGCTATTTAGTCAGCACCGGCTTACATGTCAACATTGGTTGTCCACAATGTGAAAAATCAGAGGGCCTCAAGCAGGGGTGTAGCACAAACCTCTGGATCTTATACATAGGCATTCCCTATGCACCCCTCCCCAATATCCAGGCTATTTAATCCAGGGCTCTCCTCACATTAGGGCCCTGTATACTCAGCTCCATTGTTCCCCAGAGTCCAACATCCCTGCTTTCCATTTTTTGGGGGGAATTGGTGATCAATAAAGTATGTGACATTAATTGTGTGCATTGATTTTGTTGATAGAAAATGGTCACCGCTGCCTCATTTGATTAATTAAAAAGAATAATGTTTTATATATTTTACTTTCAACTTCGTTTAAAGGGGACAACTTTCTTATCTTCCATCCACATGTTTTTGTCGAATATAAATTTAAAAACGAATAAAATAAAGTCCTTTGAGGGAACCTGTTTAAAAAATGAGAAAACAGTGGCCCACAATGGTTTGTCATTTTTCCCACCAAAGCAGGAAAATAACGCTACAAAAAACACACCTCAGTGACCATCTGACCTCAGTGTTTCATAGTTTTGGCTATGGCATTGCACGCTATATATATTAGCTCTCCTTATTTGCACCCACCTCATTCTCCTTCCGCCTTCTTCTTCCACAGCCATCCACAGCACTCATAGAACCTTGCATGTGCAGACTCTCCTGTTAGAAGTGCAGGTCTTGTGTGTGCGTTTGCGTGTGTGTGAGAAAGAGACAGAGGACAAAGGATTGTGTTTTAGTCACTGCCCTCCCTGCCCTCTGAGAGCAAGAAAGAGAAACATCCTCCTCATTTTTTCACCTCTCCTCTCCGTGTGTTTTCTGCGTGACAGCTGTGGTGAGCAGGGGGGAGTCTTCAGTTGCTGATGACAGGCCAAAACCACCAGATCACCACCTAAACCTAAAGACTTTCAGCTCAATGTCAAATCTGCAGTGTCAGAGCAGCATCCTACCTGCCACAGTGTCATCTTGAAGAGCCAATATAATCTGAAAAAGCACCTACTGTTTCTGTCAAGGTCTTTGCAAAATAAAAGCAGAAGGAGACACTTACATGACGGCATTCTTTTGTAAAACACTATTCTTCGCGGCGGTGATTGATCGCTGAGTCAAATTGATTTTCTTTCTCTCTCCAGGGAAGCCGTAGGACTCTGTCCCTCCAAAGACAGTAAACTGGCAGCATAAATAAAGTGGCAGGATGGAGAGGAAATGAGCGAGGATCCATCTTCAACGCACTGCAGAGAAACAGCTGTTTCAGGTCACAGCCAAAGATAAGCTTCCTCATTTCTCTCTCTCCCTCTTTCCTCTTCCGTCTCTCTCTCACACGTTTGACACTCCAGCCGACTGTCTTTAATCAGTCTCTCGCCGCCTCTGTTTCACTGCTTCCCCCGTCCGTCTCTTTCTGATCTGTGGCTCTAATGGGAAAGTGCTCATTGTGCTCATCCTCTCTTAACCTTCACAGTCCCAAGATGCTTTGTTTAAACACAGCACAGATGGGACGTGTTGATGACTAAGCTTAAAATTTCCAGCTAAAATAAAGGATATTCTCAACATCTGGCCGTGGGTCCAGAGTAAGTCATGAACACGACCTTAAAGTCATATGTTTGCCTTGTATCACTGTTGGTTATTATCAATAGGAAAAAGCAATATAGAACAGCTGAATGAACACTGTGGCCCTGATGATGAGTTTGACTTAATATTTGCCACAGCAGTTCCATACTCTGTTTACAAGCTACCTTCACAAGGTGCATTTTGTAAGATCTAGACAGATAGTGAGTCACTGTAGCCTCTAGTGTAACGCAGAATCTAGCCGGCTATTTATATTCATTTAAAACAAAGATGTGGAAGCTCCAGTAAAACGATATCTCATCTCCTCTCATCATCTCAAACAGCAGCTCCCAGAAAGAAACCATGTCTGCGGCAAAGACAGTTTTACCAAGTGGGGAGCGGGGGTTTGAATTTGGGACAGAAATTGTACCTTGGTGCAGTTCATGGGACCGTTGGGCTGTTGACACAGCTCCTTCATGTGAAGGCTCTGCCAGTCTGAGCGGGCCTCGTATAGGTGGGCTTCTTGTTTTACCTACCGGCTTCTTTATTTTCTGCAATATGTTAATGCGGTCCAAAGAACATATGTAGTAGTAATTATTTCAGTCTGCACAATTTTGAACTTGTTAAAATGAATTTGCATAGAAACAAATGAAATACATAAAATAACAAGAAGGGTTTAAACTAAACATTGAGAGGGGGTGAAATACTGCTCCCTTTTAGTTTGAAATACGTGCCCGTGCCACTGAGAATATTCACCCAATTTTGCAGTTCCGCTCAGTTCCAGTGAGCGTTTTAACCGTCTTTCAGTCTTCTGTTTTTGTTTTCAATAATGCAACTCTGACATCACTGGGTTTGCTCTCAGCCACAGCAGGAAGCTGTTTTCAGCTTGACACTTAAGAGTAGACTCTACCTTACTTGCGTGTGAGTGTTACTTATGATGTGAAAATTCCCCTGACTTGAACTTGACAAACTTATGTCATTAGACTGAGTTATTGATAACAGATAAATTAATTTAAAAAAAGTTCATTTTGCGGTGTAGATTATTTTTGTGAACCAGCTGGGTGGTGTTTTGTTTAATCCTGTTCACCGTTTTGCTAGAAGACAACTCTTCATCTACCTAAAGTTGAACTATTAGATTAACATAACGTCGGACTTGAGATACACTAGATGTGGTGATATCTTCCCTTGCTGCATTGAATCCCTCCTCTTTTACTGATAATGCTGTGTGTCTGTGATTGTGCTGGATTACACTATAGAGGCTCTAGACAGCTTATTCAGTGTGTGTGTGTGTGTGCAGGCACAATATATATGTGTGCGTGTGTTGACCCGGACTGTGGAGACCTCTAGACAGCTTATTCACAGCAGACAGATAGCAGCAGAATTCTTATCTAGCCTACCTTCTCTGATAGTGTATTGATGGGCCAATCTGCCTCAGACTGCTGAATTCAGGAACAAAGGCACTGATAAGTATGGTAGGAGAGTGCAGAGGACTACAGGGGATTTAAAGCACTAAAAAAAAAAATCCAATTCCCTCCCTGCATTTGTGTTGTAAATGGTCGGAGATGTGAAATAATACAGCTCACCTCCAGGCTGAATTCTACGACACAATGCTGCATCTGAATGGCTGCTACTGCATAAAAGAAAGAAAAGATGATTCAAAGAATTTGTGTTTGGGTCACACTGGGTCACATGCAGTGTGTCATCAAATAAAGCAAGTGTTAGAGGTGAAATGAAAGCTCAGAGCTTTCTGCTTGCATGCAGAACACTGAAGGCACACAGTGAAGGTTTCAGGTTGGGTGAATTGGAGAAGTAATATAATTACTGACTATGAGGTCACTGAGGCCTCTGTAATTATTTCCTTTTCCATTCTACTAACCACTCAAAGCGCTTTACAACACTTGTCACATTCACCTATTTACACACACATTCATACACTGATGGCAGAGGCTGCCATGCAAGTTTGAGAGCAGTTTGGGATTTAGTATCTTGCCCAAGGATGCTTCGGCATGCACCCACGGGAGCTGGGCATTCGACCCGCTCTACCTCCTGAGTTACAGCCGCCACAATTGCATACAATCAGAATTTTGAATTTCTGTGTGGTAGCACCGCTTTTATCAATCTATTATTTTCTAAATTAATATACATTACATTAAGAGACTGTTAGCTAGTTGGCTGGTCCCAGGTCTGCTGGAGCTTTGTTGTTCTACCACAGCCATGCCTCAATATGAGTTTATGGCAGGAGTATGGCTTTCAAACACTACCAACCACCAGTATTTACAGATGAATTACCAGTGCGCAGTGCAGTAAACTGTGAAGTCATCAGAGAACCAGGTTGACAGATTAAGTGTGTCTGTTATGTGGGAATAAAACAAAAGTTTAGTATTTACATGCTTCAAAACTACTGTTATGAAGAGAAAAGTAGAGACCACATTTTCCATGTAATGTTTCAACCACAGAGCATATTTAGGTCAAAGTGAAGTCATGAAGTCAAATTTGTCAAGTGATTGAGACATTTTAAGAAAGATAACAGACTGATTAGGCCACATCTTTTATTTTATTGTGTTCATGACATTGGACAGACCCAGATGTGGGGGCTTACACTTGATCTGTAGTTGTTTGTGATAAGAACTGAGACTTGGTACATCTATAGTTGACTTATCAAAGCTTAAGAATCTCTCAAGTTTGAGCAAAGTCTTACATTATTATAGTCTACTAAGATAAAATGCATCAATTTATTCATTCAGCCTTTGTTTAAATCTCGAAAAATCATTGAGGATAAGCCCTCATTTTCAATGATGTCGATAGCGTAAATCCAAAAAAAAAACCAGAATAGGTGCCAAAATGTGATAACAAACAGAAACAATGGACATAATTACAGAGCGAGTAAGCAGAATCGGTTCCTAAAAATGATAACACATAAGAAGCAGTATGACAGAATACAAATAGAATGGGGAAAAAGGGCTGAAAATGATAAGAAACTGCAAGCAAACGAACATGACAAAACACAAATAAAACAGAGGTTCATAAAAGATAAATGGCAGACAATCAAACAGGACAGGACATCATTAAAAACAGTTGCATTCAAATGACAGTCTTAAACTGACCTGTAGGTATAACAGTATCAAGTTTAAATGTACGTTGTAAAATATTCCAAGTGTATGGAGCACTGAAACTTAAAGCAGCTTTCCCAAAGTTTTTGAACTTGGAGCATTACGATCACTAGAGTGTGTTGAATAGTGACTCTGTGACCAGTTTAATAAAGAGCTGATATTTGGTGGCATGTTGCTCTTCGAGGCTTTAAAAGAAACAGAAACTGGTGGCTGTTGCACACCCAACTTTTTCATATAGAATACAATGATGAGTCACCAGTGAATCTGAGGGGGAGTGATAAACCGAGTCTAGTGGGGTAATAGTGGAGACAGAGGCATGCCTATAGATCAGATCACCATAATCCAGGATGGATAAAAAGACAGTTTCAATGATCCGTTTCCTACAGAACATGGTCAAATTTAGCTACCCAAATATTTGTATCAGAAACCCTTTCAATACTGTGTCCTGTAAGAGTGGTAACATGCAGACCAATGTCTCTGGCTCTTGGGAATATCATGAATTTGGTTTTGTTTACATTGAGGACTAATTCTAGGTTAAAAAGAGAATCTTGAAGTTTGTCAAAAGCTTGCTGGACAATTGTAATGGTTTTATGTGCAGGTTTAGTACAGCAGTACAGGACTGTATCATCAGCCAAAAGATGGGCGTTACAATTTGTTATAGAAAATGTAATATTTTTAATATAGATTGTGAATAAGACAGGACCCAGTATTGAACCTTGCGGAACCCCCTTAGACAATGGTAAAAACACAGAACGATCATTTCCTACAGTCACACACTGTTGTCTATGAGATAGGTAGTCCTTGATCCAATTACAGCAATTACAAATACATAGTAACTGAGGTAATAACAGTAACAGTACTATGCTTAACTCTGAAACCAAAATGGTGAGGACTCAAAACAGGTTATGTTAAGAGGAATGATTTGAGCTGATTATTGACTAATGATTTCAGGGCTTTAGCAAGACAAGGCCATTTAGAAATCAGTTGATAGTTGTTAGGATTAGCTTTATCACCACCTTTATGCAGTGAGACAACATTTGCAGTTTTAGTTAATAATTAATATAATAATTTGTTAATAAGTTTACATTAAAAACTAGCATTTCTGAGTTACAGTACTGAGCAAGTAGGTCTGCCAAATTATCAGTTGCACTGGAGACAACAATTGCATTATAACTAGATAAGTTAGTTTTCAGAGCAATAAATTCAAAGGAAGGAGGTATAGTGACAGCATTTAAACAGCCGCAGCCCCCTTTTCAAACTCTGTCCTATCTGTACAGGTTATAGTTATGCAGAGAAACATCTGAATCATGAATGCTCTGCTTGAGCCAGGTTTCTGTCAGAAGAACCAAGATATCGGGATCAGTCTGTGATAAGTGAATTTTCAATTAATCTAATTGAAATTGATTACACAGACGGGTTCTGACATTTAAATATTTTAAACCTAAGAACATTCTGCATTTAAAAGCATGTGAGTTTAAAATATTTTTCTCTGAGTCACCTGTCTTACTGGCAGAATCCAGTTTCAAGAATCAATCATTTTTTAGCAAATTGTGTTTATGTGCATAACAGACCGTGTACATATAAGAGTGTCAGCATGTTCCTGTGCAACCTGAAAATATTGTCTGGGTGTATATGTGCCATTTTATCTGTTATTTCATAACAATTAAATACAGATGTCTGTTTACCTCTTTACCTTTACCCGAATCAAACCTGTGGCTAAAATGATCAGATCAGTCAGATGAAATAAATAACCTGTGCTTGGCGTTTTTTTCTTTTTCTGTAGTTGCTCATGACTGAATTCGTTTTCTTCAATAAGTACTTTCTGCTTTTAGTAGTTATTTTGATTCCTACTTTTACCTCTACTTGAGTAGGCCTACTTGCTTTTGCAAAGTAACAGTACTCATACTTGAGTACACTTTTTGGCAAGTCTACCCACGCATTCTCCCACTGTCTCTGCATATTAAACTGAGAGCTCTCAATAAGACACCTCATTGTGCGGGAAAGACTAAATGAAGAGCAGAGATGAGGAAGAACCTTACTGTGGATTTTTTTCACTAAAGAATAAGACAACAGAGTCAGGTATTAACACAAAACAATTCCATAAAAAAAGCAATTAAAACAATCTAAAGCCTGCCTATGGCCCTGGTTGTGAACTGAAATAATGAATGGACTCTTGATGGATACTGATCAATATTAGATGAGACTGTGGTTGAGATGTCACATCAATATTAATATTTGTGCTGTAGTTGATTAAAATGAAGCTGTTGAATTTCTGAAAAAAAAGGACTGTTACAATTACTTTTCATTGCACTCATTTATTTGTTAGTTTTCCAGTTTAAAGTCGGATAGTTAAAGCGCCTATTTTAAGATAGCTAATTTCTGAGTCTCATTTCCAACTTGTCAAATACTGACGCCTTGGATTCAAAGGTTGGGTCACCCAGTTTGACAAGTCAGGAATGAGACTTGGCCCATCCCACAAGACACTGATATGTAGATCAAACAGAATATAATTTGAGAACATAAAACCAAAAGAAAACATGAATTATAGCACAAGTTCGGGCAGTTGATCAGGATGCCTCCTGTGCGCCTCCTTTTGGAGATTTTCCTGGCACTTCCAGGAGACCCCGGAGAAGACCCAGCTGGAGAGATTATATATCTCATCTGGCCTGGGAATGCCTTGGGATCCCCCAGGACAAACTGGAAAGCGTTGTTGGGGAAAGGGGGATTCTGGAATACCCTACTGAGCCTGCTGCCACTGCGACCTGACCCTGGAAAAGTAAACGACGATGGATTAATGAATGGATGGAACTCCTTTGAGTCACCTGTCCTAAGTCTAAGTTAAGTCTATATAAATGTCTGTCAAGCAAGTCTCAAGTCCTCAAATTTGAGCAAGGTCATGTGACTTGAGCCCCCACCTCTGGTGGCAATGGCAATAGAAACACAATGAAACTCATTTCTTATCACTGAAATGTTAGAAGCTTTACTTTTATCAGCCTTTCACTCATTGCTCCATCTACCACTGTAGCAACACAATCCTTTTGCACCATGAAGCAAACCAGTCATTTTTTGCAATAGTGAAAGTGAAAGTAATGTCAGTTGGTGGCCGGATTTGACATAAGCGAGAAGAGACTGATGAGGTTCGTATGAATGCTGCCATTGCAGCAGTTTTATCAGAACTGGAAAACATTTCTTCTTTACAAGAAGATTGTAATAGCCCTAAAGGATTTTCTTGATGGAAAAGAAGTTTCCGCTCTTTTCCCGACTTCGATTTAGCAACTGGCTCAACTGGAGCCTACTGTTGATCTGATTGGTTGAAGTTAGCCTTTGATAGATTCATCCAATCCAGTAATCCAAAAGTATTTTTTGAAAGCGCCTTCTCAGATGGTTTTGTCAAAAAAGCCCCTTTTGTGAAACAAACCACCCTGCGTTCCAGGATGATATAAACGTGTTGGTTCATATTAACTAAAGTGTTGATGGTCATTTTTACAGAAAATTGATACAAATTATTAAAATATGTCACAGAGCACCTTTTGATGCTCTCACAGAGCTATTTGTTCAAACCAGCAAGACAGATGATGGGATCAGATGTCATCAATATTATGCTACCTCCTTTACATTTCCTATTATTGCCTATTATTTAACAAGGCTTTTTTTTATCATGTGTTTTAATGAAGGAGCTACCACACATTCTGCCCAATAAAAGTTCATCAACTAATTCTCATGCATTCATTCTGAAAACTATACTGTCAAATTCTCTTTTACTGCAACAGAAAAAACTGAGTTCCTGTTTTCCTTCTAATGAATCCAATATACTTTAGTGGAAAGTGAATTGTCACATTGATATGCAAGCCGTGTTTTAGTTTGAAAAAGTTTTTGTAATAAAACATTGGTCCATTAAAAGTTACTCCTCTCCATCCAGCTTGGTAATTTTGCTTGATGGAGTTGAAAACTTCTTTACTCGACCTTGTCCTCCTCTCAGACTCAATCTGAATCTCAGTGATGTGTGTGTGGGTGTGTTCTCGCTCCGTTTGTATGTGCAGACGCTTGTGTGTGTATGCATACAGTATATGTTTATATATGTCTGTTTGCATCTGTTCACGCACATGCACGTGTGTGTGTGTGTGAGTTCTCAGACGTCTTATGATTAATTTATGTCTTACCTGCCTTTTTACTGAATTACTCGGCGGGCCCTGAGGGGTTTGTGCTGCACGCAATGCTGCAAATAACAGCTCAAATGAAAAAATGCAAATGATCAGGCTAGATCCAGCACCAAATCCATAGGGACCCCTCACACACGCATACGCACACACGAACACAACCACGCAAACAAACTCTCTTGCTCCTTTTCTCTCCATCTTTAACTTTCCCTCTTTCTCTCTCTCTCTCTCTCTCTCTCTCTCTCTCTCTTCCTTGCTATGGGGAGAGGAAGCCGGATGAATATCAGCAGGGGTCAGAGAAATGCTTGCAGTGAATAACAGAGGCATAATAAACAGAAGCCTTCACTCAAATTATGAGTGCTGCACTTTCACACACATACACACACATACACACACACACACACACACGCGTGCACACACACTCTTACACACACACGTAGGCTCAGAAACACATGCGCACACACTCATACCCATATGCACACAAAGGAATCCAATCAATCAGCAAAGTTGCCTTATCTCCTGCATATGAAAATGGAACTTCAGAAATTAGCTCATTTATTTTGGACAATTAGGGTTATTGAAGTGTGACAGTGAAAATTTAGTGTTCACTGAGGCATCGCTCTGCAACAATAGCAGGCAGCCAATTGAGTGCGAGAAGCATTTAAAGCTGTAGTATTTACTTATCAATGTAACCGCCGCTCTGTGTTGATCTCATTAAAACCTCTTCCTCTGTGTTCCTTTATTTAGACAGGACAGAGACTGAGAGAGGAGAGGAGGAGAGAGAGGAGACAGGGGCAGTCATCCCTGTCGCATATGATATTATAGCCCGATCAAAACACAGAAATGGAGAAAAGGAACATGCAGAGTTCTCAAAACCAGGCCCTACTTGTGAAATAAAGGAGCTCTGCTGCTTCTTGGAATTCAGTTTATTGAAGGGTAAAGGGTTCACTGTTTTTTCTTGAATCTCAAACTTGTGATATTACTCTGAGCACCCTGCAGACTCTCTGATATTGCTCCACACCAGTGCTAGAAAGTCATCTGAACCGTCTGCCAACATTTCATTTTTCTTTTCAGTTGTGTTGTCTTCCAGTGGCTTTGCGATGTAAGAAATTGTTTTTGCTTTGTTTCTCATGTCTTTTCAAGGAGTTTTTTTTCCCCCCATGCTTTGTTGTATGGGGAATGTTTTACCTTTTCATGTCTAATTGTATTGCTCCTATCCATTATTTTCACTTTTGCACCCACACTGTAAAAAAGGTTTTCCCGAGTCAGTTCAAGTGAAATGTTGGGTGTACTTAAAATATCAAGTTTAGCTGATTAACTACTAAATCCTACTACTAACAAGTACAGTATTATGTACAGCTAAAGCCTGTTATAGCTTTTGCATTTGTACCAAATGCCTTCCAAAACGAACGCAGATACTAAACATAAAAATATGATTTCATTAAGTTTGTGTGAGATCACGAGAGCCACTGTTATTAGTTACAAGGAAAAGCATCGACTTCTCTGGCTGTGGTCATTGCAATGAAGGAAAATGCCACCCAAAGCTCTTTTATGTGTTGTTTGGTTTGGCAGTGATGTGGTTATACAGAAGATAATAGAATAAGCAACAGTAGGTTTAAGCTACACTTGTGCTTTTCTGGTACAATAAATAATGTGTATGTTGTATGCCTTATTATAGCCATTTGTATTGTCTTATGACATAAAGAAAAGTACAACCTAGGTATGTGTTTTAATATATACATATATTGGTTCTGAGAACAGAGGTACTGCCTACTATTAGACCTAAAATACCTTTAATTGCAATTAATAATGTCTCAAAGTAAGATTTTGATTTTTAGGTAAACTGACACCATATAATTTGGGGTTATGCAGAAAGCTGCTTTGTTGGCATTGTGTCTTTCGCAACGCAGGGAATTAAAGTTTTTAGTAGCAAAGTAAAGTTTCTTTACTGCCTTAACATTCATGTTCCCAAAGGAATGAAGTATACATTCCAGTTAAAACAAAAAGTTTACAGTTGTTCACCCCAAGTTCCTGGACTCAAAATGCTCCAAGTGGCGTTTGTTATAATATTCAACCATAGCGTCTGGTAATGTTTTATTCTTAAATAGATTCAGACCAAAGAAGCCACTGTCGGTTTTGAAATTAAATTAAATAGCAATTTTGAATGTTCTTTAAATGTCCGATATACAACATTCATCCTCACTAGATGTTAGTGGAGTAAAGACATCCAGAGCAGAGAGTGACTTCACACTCCCTCCATGTGGGTTGCTTCTCTTTTAAAGCCAGTAGTGACAACAAAGGCCAACATAGACTTCAAGAGAAACACATTTGTTAAGTTGATGGCTAATGAGTAACAAGGTGTTTTAAGATGACTCTCTAAAATCACAAGCGTGGGAGAGTTTGGTGGTAGGAGGAACTCGAACAACTGTTTAAATCACATCGACATGCCACCAGCCCCAGTTAATATGTGCACCGGCCTGCAGGAGCGTTATCCTTTTCAAATCTGTTAACAAACGCAATCTATCTATCTAACACGAGTTTTCAGATTCCATATCAGCAAAATAGATTGTCCTATTCATCGACTTTTAGTTATCCTCAGGCAAATCATAGTCTGTCAAATGCATGTCTGTGAGCATGAGTGTTTGTGGAGACTCTCAGTGCAGCATGTCTCTGATCTATACTGTTTGAGTCTTAAAGAAATGATTAATACACAGAGGTTATATTTCTCCTTCTTTCTCAAAGTTTTCTTCAATACTTTATCTCATTTAAAGCAAGTAACGATGATGTATCATTGTGCCTCCATTTTGAATAGCCAGCCTGTTTACAGTGTTCATTCATCTCTTTTGTAGCATACGCTGAAAGCAGGTATTCATTTTTGTTTATGACTTGATGAAAAAGTACAGAGATAAATGATCATTTGTTGCAGCAACTTCTCTGCTGCAGAAACCCAACGAGTTTGCACCAAACTGTTGACTGAGACACACCGCTGAGGTAACAGCCGCTGCGGTACAGTTCATCTGTAGCTGCAAACTTCTCCCCTGTAAAATGCTTCGCACGCTGTTAATAAATATACCTAATCAATATGCAGTGTTCCCCAGCACTCTAGCGTCTACCTAAGAGGTCCAAGATGAAATTTTCATATGTACTAACGCATTTTGCTTCATTTCCTTACCAAAGTCTGCATAATTCATCACAATCTACTGTGGCAGTTGATTTTAATCAGGCCGTTTCTGAAGGAAAAGGGGGGGTTGTGATAATCTGAATGGAGTTCAAACATTCCCCTTGCCTCAGACAGTAATCTTCAGGGAGACAAATAAGGAAACAGTGACAGGGGCCATCTATAAAGTGATAAATATTTAAGATGCAATTTTAATAAGTAATCCTCTCTACATAAAAGCAGTGTTTGTTATGGCCTCCCGGTTGTCATTACATATTCAGATGCTGGTGTGCTTTTTCTGTGCCATCAGCATCTCTTTAATATTAACACCTCCGCAGATGGATTTCTGATTGCCTGGCTAAATGTGTGTATCCCCTGCTTCTAAATTATTATTGCCATTATCATTATTAATGGCTTTTCTGTTTGCAGTCAATTTACTTCCCACTCTTTGAGTGGAGGAGACATGTCTGTATCTCTGCAACATCATTTCCCCTCCTGCCTTCATGTTTTAGTTCCCTCTCTGCCTCTCCTCTTTTTCTCTCTGTCAGGGGGATGGCTTGGCTCTGTGGTCTGAGAATTTATTAAATCTCAATGCGAACTATGGGAGCCATAACATAAACCTTTCAGTAATGTATTCTATATGTAAATGGAGGAGGGTGACTGCCGCACCAACACATCATTACTCAGAGTATGTGCAGTGTGTGTGCATGAGTGTGCGTTGAAAAGCAAGTCGGTAAAATCTCGGTTGGAGATCTCGGGCTGCAGAATTTATCAGAGGGTAACTACTAATCCGCTGATCAAATCAATGTCACTGCTCAGGATCAAGACAAGAGCCATGGTTAACGAACAGAAATAACAGAGGAGGACAAAAGTGAAACGAAAGTGTTCAGAAAAGAAAATGTGTTTCGTTTGCCATGAGAGAGAGAAGGATTTCATTTGCTTCCCGTTTTGAAAGCAAGAACAAAAGGAAAGAAAAAGTCTCACAGTTCTTCACGGTTGCTTTTTGGGACCTGCAGTGCAAAAGCAACACACTGCGTATGTAAGTATCAAAATTCAAAATAATCTGAAATTATCATAGCATCAAAGGAAGTTTCACTGTTTCACGGGGCCTTTGTATAGGCTTACTCTGTCTTGCATGTCAAACACTGTTTTCTATGAAATAAAGAATGACGAGTTCTGGTTGCACACTCCACTCTGTACACTAATAGGGCGTGGAGTATAGTTTCCTGCATTGCTTTGTACAAAAAACAAACACAGTTCCTCTGATAGTTTGCTTGTTAAATACATATGATAAGTCCACCTACCTTGACAGATATGTATGACTAATTTGTAGTGGTGTAACGGAACATGGAGTATCTGTGATCCGTACGGAGCAACCCTCACGGTTCGTGACGCACGTGATCCGCGGAACGGCTGCAAAAAAAAAATAAAAAAGTAGTGTTTTCATGTGATCAGCGCATGTTTGATTACTGAACAAGTTGCAGCATGGCGAGTGGCAGAGCCGAGAAGTTGGAGAAGCCTCCAGCATCATTTAAATCGCGTGTATGGGAGCACTTTGGCTTCCCTGTGACCTATAATGAAAAAAAATGGAATAAGGTTGGTCGACAAAACGGTCACGGTGTGCCGGCACTGTGGCAGCAGAAAGGCCTACGAAAGCGTCAACACCTCGAGCATGGCCACCCAACCCACGTGAGGCGACATCATCCCGGTGAGTCGGGAGGCGGAGCGGTGCCAACATTGTATTTATACATTGGATGGACATCTTGAGTTAAGTTTTTATTTTATATGGACACAAGCTTTTTTATTTTATATGCTTAAAGGAAGCAGGATTATTACCTCATTTTTCACTTACTTTGTTTTTACACATTTGAATATTTTATTCAAAATACCCTCTTATTCACTGTTGATGTTGAAAATAAAACAAAAAAAGCGATTGAAAGCCAGGTCACATTTGTCTTGTCATCTTTTTTTTTTATTGCTGTTGATCCGAAAATGATCCGATCCGTGACTCAAAAACCGTGACACGATCCGAACCGTGAGTTGTGTGATCCGTTACACCCCTGCTAATTTGCAAAATATTTTTTTTAGCAAACACTGTTATTGGTGCCTGGATTAGTTTCATGGCACAGTTTTTTTCCAATTCAGGAAGTACAGCTTTTGCACACCCTAAGACCGACTGTCAAAATCGGGGAAAAAACTCCTGCACAGTGTCCACTTCACTTGCAATTAAGTTTAATGACAACAACGTTTCAGTGCTCAGACTTTTATATCATAACTGTGTTTTGCGATATAAAATTGTGACATAAAACGTCACAATTTTATTTTAAGGCCATATCATCCAGATTTGGTTTTCCCTAACTTTAACAATATCATAGTTTGTGGAGACAAATAATTCAATAAGACATTTTCATTAAAACATGTTGTCATTGAACATAATCCGGGATTTTGTAAAATTGTCTTTTTTTTTTCCATTTAGTTATATGCAATATGAACATGATTTTCAAGTGATCGGTGTGAAAATAAAGGCTTATTAAATGAGTAACACACAATCTGTCTCTGAATGTTTTCTGACCATTCAGTGTAAATGCAGGTACTCATACAGATGCTATGACCTCTTAACCTCAGGTACTCCTGACTCCATTCGCAGATTAACAATCCAGACAGATACATGCTGCATGGAGAGCTCTAATGCACTCTCCAGTGCAGTAAGGAGCCCTTCTTAGCATGCCACTACAACAGAGGACACTTTCCTCCGCTGCGCTCCTGAAACACACACATACACACACAAACACTCACAGATGCGCACAGCCTCTACCAGAATGAGCGAGTGAGGCTGGCAGCCAAAGCAGGCTTGGCACAGGGCCTAATGATGCCCGGCATGCGTCTGCTCTCAACAACGGCGGGGTAACACCTGCCAACTTTTACTAAGGTGTAAATGTCTCTATTAGCAAGCGGCTGGTCCCGCGTGTACAGTGCTCAGATCAGAGGAGGGACTCCGGGCGCTCTGGTTGCTGTTCAGAACCTGGTAATCGCTGGGTCCAGTGGGCCTGTTCAGCACACAGCTCTCTTTTTCTACTCTTGTATGCAATCTTTTCACATTATGGAGGTGGCACGAAAGAGCAGGTGGAAATGGAGCCTTGTACAAGAATGGAAATTTCAGCTTGCTGCCAACACATGGCCTCATGTCTCTGTCTGAATGCTGCTCAACGTACATTAAAACAGCTCGCACACATGCCTTTGTATTTGAATGCAGCCAATTTTCACACAATCTCACCTCAACTTTGTTTACGTACAAGGTCAATTAAGTGTCATTTTTTTTTAGCACACGTTTAAAAAAACTGAAGTTATCTTTCATTGTGCTACATCTGATTTAGAAAAAAAGATTGTTGATGATGAATTGATGAATCTCGCAGCTTGCTCTGGAGTCTGGTGGTACGGCAACAGATACTTCTGTAACTTTTTACAGATGGCAGCAGGGTAAACAGACTGTGGCTGGGGTGGGTTGTCCAGGAATTTTCTTCCTCAGGGGGAGATCCTAACATGCTGGTGGAATTAAAAGCAGTTCTGAGGTCTGTTTGGCTAAAATCACCAGCTACTATGAAAAGATCATCGGTTGTTGAGACGTGTTGCTATCGATGACATCATACAATTCCTGCAGTGCATTTTTTGAGTATGCATCTGGGGGAATGTACACGGCAACAATAAAAACACTAGTGAAGAGAGTGATTTAAGTTACACCTCATCCACTTTATTCTCCTGCGACCAGACATTAGCCAGAAGAAGGCTTGGTATAGCAGCAGCACAACACTCTCTGAGATGGTTTTATCCCGTTGGCCTGGCTGGCCACTCGGCAGATTCCACTGGTGGAGATCGCCTCGTCTGCTGGAGTCATTCTAAACAACACATTTCCTTTTAAGATTTTGAAGATATGATATATATCACCATCCATACAACCATAGAGCCATTGTAGACCAAACGAAACAATAACTGACAAAAATGATACAGGACTAAAGATAAAAAACAATAAAACAATCTAATGCAAAAGTCAGTCAAACAAAATAAATACCAAGTATAATATAATATCTTAAAAACAATCATTAAAACTTAAAAACTAAGGCTATATAAGATATCTCCAATTAAAAGTCAGATTAAAAAGATAGGTCTTTAATTTTGTCTAAACAATAAAAAGAGCTGACTGGTGTGAAATGGCTCCCTGGACTTCCCCTTGGCCCGGCCTAGAAAGCCAACACACTGAATATGATATTGATGGGATCTGGATGGGAAATGGCTTTTCATCTCAACACAAATAAACATCCCACTGGTTTATAATCTGGCCGTATTTGTTTGATTTTAGTTTAGCGAACTCAAATGGCCCTTGCTTCGATAACCCTTGGTCATGACTTGTTCTGTCTTTCTGGACACGTTCACAATGCAGATAGGAAATTGATTTTTCTGCAAGATCATGGACCGTGTTATACAGCCTCTCCAGTGCAAAATGGAAAATCCCAATATGATATGCTTTCTCAATCCTGACCTTAAAATCAGCTTCCCAACCAAAGTAAACCCGGTGTTTGAACAGGGCCAGTGTTAGGACTGTTCCAAGGACAGTAAAAAGACCATGTTTTATTCCTGTGTGTTCAGGCGAGGTTTATTTTCCTCCAATCATAATCCTTACTTTGTTTTTTCAGCAGCCATTGTATTTGTATTCGCATTCATAATGCCTCCTCCCATATCATACCCACAGGACATATTGTAGGACAGAGTTTGGTACATTATGCATACTGCAGATACCAGGTTACTGGATATGAATTAACATAATCCGAATGGGAAACAGAAGGTATTTGCATATTTTGGCAAACGCTATTGTTACATTTCATTATACAACTTTGAAACCTATATTCCTCTGAGAAATGAATATTGATGCAACTGTGCACACACTTCAATAATACCATTTGTAACGCCATGAGATTAAGTGGGGCCTCTTCTGCTCAAGCACTGTTAGAATTATGCCTAATATGGGTATCATAGAACTAATGAGGGGTTGGGTTTCTCCTTATTGGTTCATGATTATTACATGCATCACTCTCCAACAGCAGGTCCACGAGCTAGTAAGACACATGCAATATTATACTTATTAGGAGGTGTAATATTATACTTGTTATGAGGTTGTTTGTTCAAATCCCCAAACCATCTGTAAGGAGATGGGAGGCATCTGCAGTATTTACCCAGTTTTTGAGGAAAGCTGAAGCTCTGCCCACAACGTCCATCGAATATGGTAATTTTAGTCTGATTTTATACTCCAGAGCAGCAATCGGTTTTCAGCCTTGGTAACTGGCCTTAGGGATGGTTATGTCAGTCTGTCGTTTAGTCCAATGATATGGTCCATAATGGTCCAGCTACTGAATGGATTGCAATTAGAGCCTGAGGATAGATTTTGTAGCCTGTCCTGATATTAGGTAAGTAAAACATTCTGATATCGATGTATCAGCCAATATATACACATTTTTGCATTGATTTCCCTTAATGTGGTCATCGAACCCTTGTGATGCAATATACAGTATGTAACCGAATCAGGATCATTTATGGGTAGACAATTAACTTTTCATCACTAAAAAAAGTTATTATATCGATATATATGAAAACATATATACAGATTCCATTATTCCTGGGGTAGGCCAGCCTACTGATGTGTTGGTCATACTTTAACTGGCATGAACTTTTGTACAGTTGTCTTTGGGGCCCAAGATATGTCCTCATGACCTTGGTGCTAACTTAACTTTGCCTCTAGCACCATCATTAAGTCAAACTTTCAGTGTGTCCAATAATGATAATAATAATAATAATAAATGGGTTTTATATAGTGCTTTTTAGGTACTCAAAGACACTTTACAGGTTAAAAGCAGAAATATAAAAACAACACGCAAAAAATATATAGAAAGAGACAAGCAATTGTAAAAAGGTGAGTTTTGGTGAGTGTTTTGAAGGTATTGAGGTCTGTACAGTCTGTGATGTGTTTGAGGAGGGAGTTCCAGAGGGAGGAAGTTTGCGTCGGAGGAAGGCAGGGTATGGGACGGGTTGTGGCGGTGGAGCAGATCAGCAAGGTAGGGGGGTGAGTGAGGAGGAGTATTTTGAATTGAATTCGTTGAGGGATGGGGAGCCAGTGGAGTTTCTGGAGGACGGGGGTGATGTGGTCACGGGTGCGGGTGAGCAGGTGAGCAGGTGAGTTCTGGACGCATTGGAATTTATTAAGGAGTTTGGATGTGTGCCTTAGAGGATGCTGTTTGCAGTAGTCAATTCTGGAAGTGATGAAGGCATGGATCAGGGTTTCTGCAGCAGAGAAGGAGAGTGATGGACGGAGACGGACGGCGGTGGAAAAAGGCAGTTTTGGTCATTTGATTGATGTATTTTTGAAAAGAGAGGTTGTTGTCAAAGATGACTCTGACTGTGTGGTGGGGGGGAGAGGGTGGTGTTGTCTGTGGTGAGGCAGAAGCTGTGGGTGGTCTTCATGAGGGATTTGGGGTAGATGATGACTTTGTCTGATTTGTCTCAGTTTAGTTGGAGGAAGTTAGTTTGCATCCAGGTTTTGATTTCGGCGTGGCAGTTGCTGAGTGTGGAGTGAGTGGCAGCGGCGATGGATTTGGTGGAGATGTAAATTTGGACATCATCAGCGTAGCGGTGAAAGCGGAGACCATGATGGCATAATACTTTTGATTAACACCAGTAACCTTCAAAATAAATGACATTGTTGTCAGTCTCAAGAGGTTCTGCAGTGTGTAATTAAGTTTGGCCAGAGCATCATTGGTACCCATCTACTGAGCATCAGTTGTATTAGTGAAGTGAGGTGTCTGCACAGAGCTAAGAGCTAGGACACTAAAAGACAACACCCACCCCAGCCACAGTCTGTTCACCCTGCTGCCATCTGGCGGAAGATACAGAAGTATCTGCTGTTGTACCACCAGACCACAGAGCAGCTTCTTTCAAGGCTTTAGGAGCCCCTGAATGGTCAAGATAATTCAATAAGATGGAGTGTTTTTGCTAAATGAGTGTGCAGCAGGATGGAGACTGATAAGAAAGATCTAAAAGACCTGAAAACACAATATTTTAACAATGCACCTGCGTACACCTTCGCTCTTGACACTGATTTTATTCTCAACACCAACTCCCATCCCCGATGAAAGTTACATTGCTCCCTGAGCCGCTGTAAAAAGTTATCCATGTACAGTGTGATGACCTTTAGAGATCACAGATGGAGCTCCTGTCAGTCAGCACGTAGACTGGTGCTGAGCCGGGGCAGGTTGGGGTGCGGTCAGGATGAGATGAACAGGTGTGAGTGGAGGGAGGGCCCGGCATGACTCTGTAACCTTGGTTATTACACTGTGTGTGAGCATGTGTGCATGTGTATCTGCATATGTGTGTATTTAAAAGCAAATACTCGGTGTGTGCAGAGAGTAACGCTGAATTTCAGAGAGTGAGAGTGTTGAAAGCGGACATCACTGGATAAGGATATGTACAGTGTGTGTGTGTGTGTGCATGTGCGTGTGTGTGCGCGTGTGTATGTGTGTGTGTGTGGCTGAATGTGTTAGGGTTAGCTAACTCAGCTTATTTATATGTGGTGCAATTTGAGATGTAGGAATGTGGAAATCAGCATAGTGTATCTCGTGTTGGGTTACGTTGCAGCCTACAGTGAAGTTTGAGATGTGGACACGCTCTGTTGTCACAAGCTGAGGAGCTCTGGCAGAGCAGGATGAGCCGGTTCATCCACGACACATACTGAAAGGAAATCTCACTTTGACTTTCTATTATTCACTCAGACTGACGTATCTGAAATAAAAAGTAACAAAATATATTTTATATTGTGTGCTGACAGTAGCAGCAGCACTTTTATGCGTAGAACTGGCAGTAGTAGTAGCATAGCACTGCAGCAACATTGGCACTAATTACTTTAGTAATAACAGTAGTAGTACAGTGGTATTAGCAGTACACTTACAAGAGTGGTGGTTGTGGTTGCGTTACATATGATGACCGAGAGCACATTCCTAATACTACCAATGATTAATGCCAAGATGAAATTGCAAACTATATAATTATGTCCTGATTTAAGCGTTGTGCTGCATGTGCTAAAGTGATGAATGTCCTTGTTTTTCAGAGCACTGTGGCAGTGTTTCAGAAAATATGCTTAAAGTAGACATTTGAAACAACAATAAGACATTTAAATAAGCCATCATCAACATTAAAATCAGCATTATTTTATGGTGTAATTTGATTAGCCACAGCGGGTCAGTCAAAACAGAGGTCAGTGTGTATTAGACCTGGGCAACAACAGCACTTATATTTGTCTATGTTTGCACATGTCTGATATTGTACAAATTCAACTCAATCACCACAATGAATGTTGGCATTTCTGCAAACCAAAGACATGTTCAAACTCTTTTGGTTCTTTTGGTTTGGTGTCATGTTGTGACAACAGTTTAAGTTAGGGTATTGCAGGTTCTGTCCGAGCAAATGTCTCGTTTAAACTATTCAGAGGTGTCACACTTACACACTGCTTCAAACTTTGGCCTCCGGCCTTGCCACCTTTGTGCTGAACTGCCATCCCCTCCACACATGGAAGTAAGCCAATATTGAGTAATGTGAACGTTATATAAGACATATTGCAGAAATGTTGATATGGTATGTATGTACACATTTTTTACATATTTCTGGTTTGCAGAAACATAAAATGGCAACATATTATTCTGGTGACTGAACTGACAAATCAGCCGACGAGCATTTTTTTACTCCTACATTTGTTTCACAGCTTTAGTTACAAGTTATTTTTCAGATTACAATTTTTCATACCCTTCATAATGTAGGATTCTGTGTTGTTAGGTTTTTCCCATACTTCTTAAATTAAATTTAACTGAACTACTTGGATTACCTGGAAAATGGGTTATTGTTAACCTCTAACCCTACAGTATGTCACAAAAGCTCAAAACAGGGCTGTTTTATTCATGAAACGAACATACACTTTAATGCAGCTTTATCAAAATATCAGATCTAATAGGGAAATGCATACATAGGGACATGGCTTCATGGGCTGAGTTGTAATCAACAAACTTGCGATGTCTAAAAAACAGTGGCGTGTCCCTTTAAAAATACTGCTCAGGCCATTTCTTTTTTTCAGCTTGGCACAATACGGTTAATGACAGTTAGCATCGGCTTCAATCTAAAGATATCAACACTAGCTTTAAAAACTTTATAACAGTCAAATAGAAGCAGACTTGATTGTACGTTTGTTTTCATGTAATGGGTGAATGAGCAGACGGGTGGAGTTTATCCTACAGATTAAACTGTTCATTGTAGCAGGCAAAGTCAGGATCATGACATCCATCACTTTCCTTTGTCAACCACTGTTTTGAGTCGGTTTATTTTCAGCCACATGCTATAGTATCAGCTAATCCTCATATCAACAAAGTAAGGTGTCACTAGCTTTACTGTGTACCCGATGTGACTAAAGGCGAGACCGACCCATGCGTTAGTGTCAAAGGCAGTGTTGGACTTCACCTTTGGCAAACACAATTGTTTTTAATGGATGGAATAACACAGAACAGGGATTCGAGGAGCTGTAGCTGACCAAACATTTCTTTTTGACGATCATTAAACATCCCTCGCATGCCTTTGTTCTCTGAGCAAACATGCTTATCGTATTCATGCAGGACGCAGGTACTGGGAAAATGATGACTTGCACACTCATACTTTCTTACAAAGAACGTGACTTTATCTATCGTTGTGCTTTCTCTCCTTCTCTCGCCGTGCAGCCCTCCCATGTGAACAAACACAACCGACCCGAGGCGTTACTTACAGAAACAGAACTAAACATTCCACAACACACCTGCGTGCTGTTCTGCTTTGATTGGTTGAAGAATGGCAAACCTTTCCTGAGAATAGGAGCAGATACACATATCGCACCTGCACATTGTTCAACAAGAGAGCTCATCTTCATGGCCAAACACCACATTATCCACTTTTCCAGAGCAGGGCCTTGTGGGCCAGCTGCAGATGCATCTTTTTCAAGCCATCCAAGCTTTCTTCCCACTCAGTTTTTTTTTTTTTTTTTTTAGATTTGCTGGCTTTTATGTATATCTGAGATAATAGATAATGAAATTAAGGCTTGAAAATGTAATTTAGGGATGGTATTAGGTTACTGGACAGTGCCAGGTTCAGCTAAAAATGTTTACAGGGTTGATTTCTTTGCTTAAAACAAAAGCTCAGCAGCTGGTAAATGGTCTCCGTTTGCAAAGAAAAAAAAACACATGCAAAAGGGATCACAGAAAATTGGTTTTAAAGGAAATTGAGTCCCAGAAATATTGAGTAAGCAGTGACTGCAGCTATATATTGTCTCTGCAGTGGAAGACAAGAGACCTGCTGGGCCTATCAGAAAACAGCTCACAGTTTGATAAATACACACTGGCGCAGGAGGAATATTTCCTTATTAGAAATTCAAAATCCCTCCTGGAAGAATATTGGCCACGATAAATCATTTAGCACGGCCGTCCGCCTTCACTAATACTGCCGAATCAGCAAGGAGAGCCAAGTCTTATATGACCATCAATTATTAACACACGCTAATGCTATTAGCATATTCTTCTCAGCCGCAGACACACTATGGAGGTGAATGATAAACAGATAGATAGATGGATGGATAGATAGATAGATAGATAGATAGATAGATAGATAGATAGATAGATAGATAGATAGATAGATAGATCCCTCCATGGCTCTTCTCCTGCCTTGCTCTCTAATCTCGGAGTCTAACTAAGTAGGAGCTGGATGGAATCTGACAGATGGATTATGAGGTGATTATTTATGGAGACTTTTTAATTAAAAGAAAAACTGCTTATTAGGAATCCTCACTTCCCTCATTAATAGCAGACAGAGGAAGAGTCTGTGTTGTTGGAAGGTTGGCGGGGACCACTAATGAGAAGGTGATGGGGGGTGGGGGAGTAGGGAGGTGGTTTAGTTAGGGAAGTAGGAGAGATAAGAGACTGTTGTCAGGGTCAGAGAGTTCATATGATGAAATCCAATGAGGTGCTCTCAGTCCAGTTTAAACCAAAGAGACACCACTAGGGCCAATACCTACAGCCAGGCTTCTTCACATGAAAGACCACCTATGGCCAAATTTATTCAGAAAGGCTTTTAAAGCTACACTTATTCATGTTTTTATGTGTAATATGATCTGGGTTGATCATAATGGTGAGACTACAAAGCATTGTAATCTCTGTCGTTCCTCTTCTGCTCAGTGGGATGTTTAAGGGAAACTGTTTTTGTTCAGTCACACTGATCTTATCAACCTGGCGTCGAGCAGGCAGGTGTTTGAAGTGAAAGAGCTCTGATGGACCTGCAGCATACTACACCTCCATCACCAAATGGCAAAATTAGCACGATGAACATAGCGGAGCACGTAGCAGCTGAGGAGTGTCATGTATGAGACCAAAAACAGAGATAAAAGGGGGGGGTGAATATTGGACTGACATTTATTAAAATGTGTTACAGAGGCAAAGCAAATTTTTCGCACATCAAGATTACTTACAAAGTCAACGCAAGGAAGTCAATGGAAGGACGTCAATTTGCTTTTTACGTTGAAAAAAAAAATCTACGCTCAGTAACAAATGTGGATGTATCCTGGGGCCTTGCAGAGTGATGTGTTCGATAAATGTACGGAGGAGAGGGGAAAAATAAGAGAGAGAGTTCAGTAATTGACCTGAAATCAAACACATGGACACACACACCCTCGCTGGGTGCCCTTGCTTGTCAGATTATGTCTGATGCCAATGGTAATGTTGCTCTTTGTCTGGTGGATGTGTAACTAGGCAACTGTTTGCTAACACGTTCGCCATATCATAATATGATAATATCTTCAGCATGAATTAATACTGATTTTTAGATAAAGTCTCAATGATGTGAACAGAAAGATGTCGACTCAAATGTTAATTTAAATTCTGTAAACGACAATACCCCCTTCTACTAAATTTGGATTTTCTGGCTCCAGGAACTATTGAAGATGGCAACCAAAGAAAAATACGCCACTGGTGACACCAAAACCAGAGATGGGAAGAATTTCAATTAAATGTGTATTTAATGATTTTTGTATTTCGAAATGTGTCTTTTGCTGGGCAAAACAAAATAAGATGCAATTTGTAACAAAATACTTTTGCTTATAGTTGTTTAGTCGAAATATTTGGAAAGCATTACTTGTGATTTTATTCTCAAATAAGCATACATGTTTTATCACCTGGTCTAAACTCTAGAAAACAAACTTGAATTGACTTAACACAAGTGACTCGTGTGACATATCCTGTTCGGACCAACAACATCCTCATTGTTAACTATTATTTCATTTGTGTTCCTTGTGACCAGTAGCTTGGGGGAAGAAGCTGCTTGGGTGTTAATCAAAATACTGTCTGATTATTGCATGCTAAGGCAAGCTTACTGAATGACACACAAATATGTAATAAAAACAATAGCATAGTAATAATTGTATTTTAAAATTGCAATTGTTAGGAAAGTCATATCTAATACCTGTATTATGTATTTTGATCAATTTTATGACCAAGTATTTGTAATTTGAGATAATTTGAAGATCATTTTTGATGTATTTTCGACTTACAATGTCGCCTATATATATGTTGGTTTTATTTTATACCCTTACCAACTGACATATTGAGCAGGTCTAGACCATAATCCTTACTCCAAAGTGCAGAGCTTTGACCTGGCGTCAAAGCTCTGCACTTTGGAGTAAGGATTATGGTTTATGGGGTTCACATCCGATTCCTGTCTGTGGTTAGTTTAAGGCGACAAAAGTTAACAAATGCTAAAAACTGAATGTGTTTAAAACCATACTGTTGTCATGTTTTGTGTTATTTTATTGTGTTTTGAATCACTGCAGACTTTTACTGTTAAAACAGCCCATGATCTTTCACAACTAAGTGCTGAATGCCCAAACATAACCAATAAAAAAGTAAATGTAAAAATGTAAATGTGAGTGACAGGGTTGATTTTTTGACACTTGTGTTATATGATGTTGGTTTTCTAGATTCTATAGCCTCTGCCTCATGACTCTGAACAGTTTCTAACTATGTTTTAAGGGAGCTATGGGTGTGGGCATTGCTGTATAACTTGCTATGGAAAAAAAATTAATTGACTTTAAATTGAAATAGGAAATTAATTTGAAAAAGCTCAACCACTGTAAAGGAGAGAGACAGACCCTAAATGGCCCTACATTTATCATTAGCAAAATCACCATCATCATCAGTAATATTGCGGTGAATGAGTCTGAGACAAACACTGTCTGTGGAGAAAGCCCTTGTGTGGATCACAATCATGAGAGGGAAAATATTACACTTTGAAAAATGACAAACCAATGGAGCATGAAAGCATGCATTGCCAAACAGCAATTACCATTTCCTCCCACAGCCCCTGCAGAGAAACTCCACACAGCGCAGGTCCACCACGCCTATGTATAAACAGCATCATGAATTAACCAGCAGCTAGACACATCCGAAAACTCATTGCAGCCGCGGTCCGGTGCAGTGCAATGTGTGGCCAGCCGGGGTTTCCACTTGATGTTGTGTATCCTGAGGTAAACCCTGCTGGTTTGAATAAAGTATTTGAATTTGAATGCAATTGTTGTGACTTGAATCCAGAAAGTCTCCCACGGCAGTCAAACGAGCTCTAGAAAACACCAAAAATACCCTGGGGGGGGG
>OMLP01035922.1:0-11099 GCA_900302685.1 Spondyliosoma cantharus | reverse complement strand
AGAGACGTACAGGTCCTGTAGGGATGGCAGGTTGCAGCCGATCACCTTCTCAGCGGAACGAATGATACGCTGCAGTCTGCCCTTGTCCTTGGCCGTGGCAGCAGTGTACCAGAGGTGAGGATGGACTCGATGATGGCGGTGTAGAAGTGCACCATCATCTTCTTTGACAGGTTGAACTTCCCCAGCTGCCGCAGGAAGTACATCCTCTGCTGGGCTTTCTTGGTGAGGGAGGTGATGTTCAGCTCCCACTTGAGGTCCTGGGTGATGATGGTACCCAGGAAGCGGAAGGACTCCACAGAGTCAACTGGGGAGTCCACAGGATGATGGGGGCGGGTGGGGCAGGGTTCTTTCTAAAGTCCACAACCATCTCCACTGTTTTTAGAGCGTTCAGCTCAAGGTTGTTCTGGCTGCACCAGGTCAGATGGTCAATCTCCCATCTGTAGGCGGACTCATCTCCACCAGAGATGAGCCCAATGAGGGAGGTGTCAACTTCAGTAGCCTGACGGACTGGTGACTGGAGGAGAAAGAACGCAGCCTTGGGGGGAACCGGTGCTGTTGGTCTGGGAGTCAGAGACATTTTTCCCCAGCTTGACGTGCTGTTTCCTGTCAGACAGGAAGTCTGTGATCCACCTGCAGGGCAGGCACAGTGAGCTGGGAGAGCTTGTCCTGTAGCAGAGCTGGGATGATGGTGTTAAACACAGAGCTGAAGTCCACAAACAGGATCATTATCATTATCATTATACTTAAGGACACCAGGACACTTTTGTTGCGCATCAAAACATGCTTTGTTTCCATGTAGCAATAATTAAAGTGCATTAGTGTGCATGAAGGGAGCTAATTATACACAGAGAACTGCACTCTCTGCTGGAAATCATCCAAGCTCATTTTTTGCTGCAGTGTTTGATCAAAAATATTATAATAAAATAATCATGCAGGGAAAAAACAACTTTCCTTGAAGACAATGCAGCCAGAGACTAGTTAAATGTATTTCTAATTTCTAATATAGAATCTTCAAACATGTATTTCACAGAACATGTTTTTATTGGATTAAAATGAGGGGGCCAATTATAAATCAGGAAACAATGAACGGAGCCATTTTGTCAGACTGAGGGAACTGTTCTGATTTGTGCAATATGTAACACTCAGTATCTCGGTCTCTGTATTTTACAGAATCAGACTATAGTATTCTCATTGTGCTTTTTTTTCCTGTTCTATAAATTGCACTGTCAAAATCAGATGAATGCATGAGAAGTGTTCACAAAGGAATGTGGTAATGGCAAATAGAATAGTTGTTAATAAGTGTAAATCGACTTTTATACGGAGAGGGCGCACTGATTGTTGTCATTATGTTTACAGTGTAATGTGTAGACAACTATGTGGATGGAGCCTAAACAGCAGCAACAGTTTGAATTTATGAATGGATTAAACTATAGTACAAATAGAGGTCAGTTTTTCATGAGACATTTGTCACAGAGGACATGCTGATGTAGCAAAAGCAGATATAATAAAAGAAGTTAAAGCTGAACTGTATTTGCTTCAGTTTAATGGTCCTGGTATTGTTTATGCTGACTCATTGTCAGGCTGCCATGGCCAGAGTAGAACAGAAGTATTTTACATTCTCGCTGTACGACCACTGAAACCCAACATCTCACTTCATGAAGGAGAGATTATCTTCATTACCATAATTATAGATACATGGCATCTCCTCAATCGGTTTTCTGAGTTGCATATTATGTTTTTAATATAGTAAATAATTAATTAGCTCAACATTTTCTTCATTTGACACTCGAGATTATTTTGCAACCTTGTATTTCCCTCTTTGCACCACTAGGAGGCAGCATGCCAACTCCTTTCGACGAGTAAAGTTGAACATGTGCCGCAGGCAAGAGGAGATGCGTCAAGCGAGCAGGAGACACACACCAACTCAGAGAAAATAGGCGTTGAAGGACTTAGAAATAAAAGCATGAACTAGTTCATGAACAAATCGGTGGCTGAAAATGACTGTTTATAATTTACTATCAAATAAGAATGACTTATTCTTGTAATACTAAAAAAGAAATAACACCCATGTGTTTAATGATGTTGTGGAGAAGAGATTACAGCCTCAGGATCCATTAGGACAGCACTACAGGTTTTCTATCAGTGCATCACCTCGTTAATTAAATATTAAATATTCACCTGTTGTCCTCTAGATCACATGCCGGTGAGATGAATGGAAAAATCCATGCACCCTGGCCACCAGGGTTGAGAATAACAAAACTATACATGGAAAATACATAAAGTAAAATCCTAATATGAACAAAAACTACAAAACTGATATTCCAATTATGTTACAATCATTATGTAGGACAGTACATGACTTTGGTAATATTGCCTTGAATTGAAATAATTTACAATAATAACAACATCCAAATAATCTGTCCACTGGCAGAGTGTGCTCAATACTGTAAATACCCACTGATAGTGTTCACAACCCCTCTGGGGACCAAGAACTCCAGGGCCCCTAAAACTCATCGCCTGGTTTGTGCCAATTTAATTACTAGTGATGCTGTTTAGGAAAATGCCCGCGCTAAATCTCCTTATCGTCAATGCACTGAATGTGAGATGAATGGGGTTTCTGCTTATTTGGCAACAAACTTAAAAAGGGTTCTACAAGTTTGTAAGACATCAATAACGTGCTGTTTTTTGTTGTTGTTGTTGTTGTTTTTTTGTTTTGTTTTTAAATACATATATATAAAGGCTGTAGCAAAACCCAGAAAGACTCTTTATTTTTATATGGATTCTTTATATTAAGTCAAAAAAATTTGTCAAATTTTAGCCTACCATAGCCTACTGAAAAAAAATACCAGAATCCCTCCATCACATATAGCAGAATATAAAACCACTCAAGTAGCCTATTGAGAAAACGACAGAAGCGTCCCCAACAGAAGGCACAGAGACTCCCTGTACATGGGACAGAGCGCGTTAAGTGTGGTTCTTATTTTGAAATTTAAGCGGATATGGTGTGTTTGATTCCGTCCCTCTTCACACCGGTCCGAGCAGCAGGCTGCCAGTGCGGTCCTGTAGTCTCCACTTTGCTCGCACCATCCTGGCGGGGAGCAATGTGAGAGTGCTGCTCTATCCTGGACCCCCCGCGTCTCGGTCTCCTCCGTCCGCTCAGGATGGATCAGAGGAGAGCTGAATCGGAGCGCAACACCGGCATCAACCCGGTTTCGCTTTACGGGGAATTCACGCTCACTGGTAATAGAAAAGTGAGGTACGCCGTGAGCCTGACCGAGAGAGACCTCACCGTCCAGAGGCTCACTCCAACACCTGTCGGACGGAACAAGGTGGTGCTCAGCCTGAAGGACTGCGTCGGCTGTCGGGCTTACCGGGAGAATGACAACGCGGACCCGGCAGCGTACTTGTCAGCCTACTTTTACCCGCTCAGGCGGCGCTGGATGAGTTCCGGGGTGTCGCGGCAGAGAGTGGAGCACTGCTTTCGGCTCGCGGCGCAGCAGGACCCGCGCGCTAACCTGGAGGAGGCGGAGAAGTGGGCTCGCGCTGTCCGAGAGCGCGCTGCTCGGCAACAGTACCTTAGAGACGGTGAGTGCTCGTTAGCAGCTAGTATAGAGGGAAAGTTTGTTGTTTGTCGTCAGTGTCCAGAATCAGAATCAGAAATCCTTTAATGTTCCGCAGACGGGGAAATTTGTTTGTCACAGCAGCGACAGAATATTACAGAACAAAGACCAATAGGATATGATATAGTGCAAAAATGAACAGTGCATTTTTATACACAGATTTTAAATACAAAAGATAAATATTGGCGTTGAAATGAGTTTTGTACAGACTTTGCACGGCGCAGAGTACAGGGTGAGGTCTATATGGAGCAGTGCTGGTTTTACAGTCTGACAGCAGCAGGGAGGAAGGACCTTCGATACCTCTCTTTCACACACTTAGGGTGTATCAGTGCTGTTGTTGAGTTGAGTTCAAGGACAGTATCAGCACTTCACGCACGGCAGGTAACACCAGCTGAAATGTAGTCATGATTACCTAATGATCGATCTACAAAAAATGTCCATGAAGTAAACGTGAAAAAGTAAGCAACATCAGTTCATGACATTAACTCAAGGAGAGCTGGGGGAAATCAGCTGTGGATGACTCTCTCTGTGAGCTGTACATTACTTACTATTAATTAGTAAGTAATCTGTGGTAACTTAATTGTAATAGAATTCACCACAAGAGATACTATACACTGAGGTATTAAAGGCTAGAGCTATTCTACAACATTGGACCTTTATCTTATGCAGGCGTTGTTCCAGTTTTTAGTGTGTTTAGTGGTGCATAGTGTATAACCAACACATTTGCATTTACTAATTGAACTTGGAGCCTACAGGCCCCCTATGGGGTCTGGGGCCTTGGGGTAGCTTCTCTCTCTTTGACTGGTTAAAAACTAGGGGTCGACCAGTTATCGGCCCTGGCTGATTATCGGGACATCGTTTTCCAGTCATCTTTATCATATTTTTCTGTCAGATTGCCGATTAGATAAACAGAATGTGCTATGCAACATCTTCTCTCACAATGATCTCTGTGTTTCTCTCTCACACTATCAGATTTGTAAGACTGAAAACAGTGAATCATTTGAATCTGCAAAGTTCCTTGGTACTAGATGTATCAAATAAATGCACTGGGGAGGAAGTACAGAGTAGCACAAAATGGAAATACTACACTACACTATATGTACAAGTCTGTAAATGTGATCTTAATATGCCTATAAGAATGTGGGTGATATTGCATGACACACATAATATTTATTAAATATCACATGTTTCTGTGGACTGTCTGATAAAACTGATGGTAGAAGTTGCCACTTGACTGTTATGTCCATTGTTCCTTTGCAGTTAGTTGTCTTTTATCTGTTTCAATTGACATTACCGAAAAACCTCTCTTGTAGTTTATTCTCACATCATATTTTCACGCAGTTGATTTTGCGGTACAGCGACAGTATTCAGCTAGTCCTGCCTTTGCCGAAGGCTGTTGTTCTGTCCTGTTTAACTTGTTCCTTAAATGAGTAAACCAACAGGTCTGGTCCGCCACAGAGACACATTCCAGTTGCTCCAGTCTAAACACAAACTATTTTAACATGAAAGACACCTGAAACATGAGGCAATATTAGTGCTACTGAGTTCACACCTGTCTAGATACGTATCTTTTATAGAAGTTGATTCTTATCTCTTATCTTTCACAGGATATAATTACCTTCGACCTACTCCTTATATGACTAAAACAGTAGTACTGGTGTGGTGCGGAGAGTCACATTTCATTATCTCCAGTCTGCAAACAATCAATTTCAACATAAAAGACACCTGAGAAACATGCAGCACCATCACTACTATTGAGTTCATGTAATGCCAAGAGGTGTTTTTACTACAGAGGAAAATGTTTGATAATTGGAATTTTCTAAAGATAAGTCATCTAATTATTTTTCCTCCTCATCAAGCTGTCCTGACTCTGTTCAGACAAAAACAAAATGCAGTTTATTGCCTCACACAAACTTTTTCCATGATATCACTGGCACTCTGTGACCTAGATAGCAATTCCCCATCTGCACAAGATGTATTTTTAACGAGACAAAATATGCTGCAATTCCATACTGCCTGTCATTGTCAGTAGAGGAAAGAGTAGACTTTCAGCAACTCAAGACAGTATTGTTTGCTTTGACACATATTGTGATTCCACTGCCTGGGACTTAATCTGAGACTGTGGCCTAACAAGTTATCTGCCCTGGGAACCAAACACAAATTTCTCCATGGCTTCACCTGCTCTGTAGTCATGTAATGTATCTCTGCCTCCACCTACTTGATCCAGACATTTAAGCCTGGTTCTGTGCTGTGAAACATTTGTCCGTCCGCTAAACCCCAACCCTGTTAGCATCACCTCAACAGAAGGATAAGAGAAAAACACAGAGTGCCACAGAGTGGTTCTTTCGACACCAGCTACATCTTTTGAGAATTATCGGCAGAATGATTGCTAGGAGAAATATTTTTTTGCAGCCACTGAAAACCTTTGTTGGTCATAATTTAAGGTTTTTGGTTTCCTCCCTGGAGAGTTGGCAGTCCGGAAATCATTGGCCTAGGCTTTTCATGTTTATTCTGCAGAATCAAACAGAAACGGAATTGCTGAGCAAAAATATGGGCTTCATTTTCTACTCCTGGGCCACCTGCCGAAGTGTCTGAGCATTTTCGTGGTCAGCAGCATATATTTCGAGCCTGATACAGGGTGCAGGGTCTTCGGTATCTCTGGAATGTGTCTATAGAACAGATTCCCATCTAAAAAGCTGTCTGCACTAAGTAAGGTATTCATTATGCCAGAGGCCTTGTGAACCATACTAAATCATGTTCAGGAGCTCTGCAACCAAACCATTAGTCTAAATGAGGTCAGTGCTGACTCTCTGACCTCTTCATCAATACTTGGCTTGACTTCCGCAGTGCTCATAGAATTATACAGAAAGCACCTATTTTCTCCAGATCCATGTACCTCTGACAGGTAGAAGCCTGCAGAAGATGAAATGTAAGTCCACATCTTGTTCTAAACACTGCACAAGAGAGAAGTACAGCAGCCTTGGATTTAGAAGTCGGATTTGATTAAGATTGTTTATCCAAGAGGCCAACTCGCTTTTCAATTTTCCCTCAGTATTTGGTTCTCCCATAATGCTCACATACTAACAGGTGTTGGGTATGCAGATGCTCAGGTTGCCCAGTTTTTCTTCTCTGCTTTCAATAGAAGAGCCCACATGTTCACGGCATCAATTCTAGTTTGCATGATAATGATCAATTTATTCAAAATTGAGTGACACAACAAGATGTCAGTTAACCTTGGGGCATAGCTTGGCCACCATTGGACTGTTATTTTGCAGTGCATTTTTTGGTGTTGGAGGCAGTTAGAGGCAGAAAGAGCTGTCGCAGACAACAGGCTGATAATGCCAGCGCGAAGCAAGCAATTTTCTAGCATTGCAAATTTTAAAGATAAATAGTCTCAATTTGTGTTCTGAGCTGGCTGATTAATCGTGATGAATATTATTTACTTGTTTCCTTGGTCATTGTACAGTGATTTTGGCCCACATGACTAAAGACTAGTTATCTGCTCTCTGGTGGAAGGAAGTGCAGAATAAACTGCGTGCTGTAGTGAGGAAGCTGTTGACTCAAGTGTAATTTATAACAGAATGGTGCGAGGTGACATGAGGTGACTCATGCATCAGTCTATTGGTGCTAGTTCTTTGTCTTAAATTGTATCCCCGCACTGATAATTACAACTGACACTTCAGATGCATTGCCAAGTATTTCTGAAATAGTATTGATCCCATGCATTGTCAATAAATGGATTCGTTTCAGCTGTGTGGACAGCATTATCATTATCATGAGTCAGGTGATGGCAGTGGTCAGGGAGATTACTAGTATTGATCCAATCAATCACTCAGGCTTGTCATCTGGCTTTGGCGCTTGGCTGTCTGTGACCATGTGCAATGAGTCACAGCGCATTGGCAACTAATTTGAATTCATCTTTTATGTAACTTAGAATATCTGATCATTCACAAATGGTCTTGGTGGTTATACGTTACAACTAGGGTTGGGCGATGTCAACGCTGATGGAGTTTCTAAATTACTCGGAATTTGATGTAGTGTATCTAGAGCTGCATGATATATCGTTTGAGCATCGTCATCGCGATGTACATGTGCGCAATATTCACATCGCAGGGCCTGCGATCCATCCATCCATCCATCCATTATCTTCCGCTTATCCGGGGCCGGGTCGCGGGGGCAGCTGTCTGAGCAGGGACGCCCAGCCTTCCCTCGCCTGCGATATAGGAGGCAAATGAACTCATCTAATTTCAAGTCTACCTGACACACACTGTGCATGCAGAGGCTGCATGCGCAGCGATCCGTCCATCACATTCAGTGCCAAAGCAGACCACGCCCCTGCACATGGAGTGAGTCGCTGCCGGTAACAACACTGAAAAATGAGCAACGAACAAGCGAAAATGCCGAAAACGAAACGAAGACGAGGACGAGAAAAAAGCAACGTCAGTTAACTGGAATTATTTCGGCTACAAGAAGGATGATATTGACCAAACACGTGTTCTGTGTCGACAGTGCCTTGCATCTGTTGCCACAACGAGAGGTAACACAACTAATCAGTTACGTCGGTACCACACAGCTCAGTACGACGAATGCTTTAGGGCTGCTCTTATTTTATTTTATTTATTTATTTTAATATTTTTTTGTTAAAGCTTGTTTATTTATTTTCTACTATTTACAAAACAAGGGGTTGTGGACCACTCAGGAATCTGATGTAGAGCTGCTCTTATTATTATTATTATTATTATTATTTTATTTTTTTAAATCATTTTTGATAAAAAGAAAGATGTTTAGTTTTGCTGTAAAATATGTCAGTTGTTGAATAAAAGGTTGAATAACCTGTTTATCACTCATTGTTAGTTACTTAATGTAATTATGAAGCTAGAATGTTCCATTTTAAGATGGAGAGCTCAAAAGGTTCAAAGGTTTGTTTACTGTCATTCAATTCACGTTTAGACGTATAGAACGAAACATGTACGCAGGTCCCCGCACAATAAAAGCAAGCAATAAAAGATAACAATAAGAACATCTCTAAAACAGACAGAAGCCATACTCATAACATTCACAAAAAGAGGTAAGATCAGTGTAGGTTGATTGTTCAAGAGGTAGCAGTAGTGCAGCATAAAGTGATATTCAGGTCATCTGATGAAAATTCCTGTATTTTTTCATATCGCAATATGTATCGCAGGGTTAAAAAAAATCGCAATGTCATTTTTTTCCAATATCGTGCAGCCCTACTGCAAGGTGACAGCAGAACCTCGTGTACAGCTAGCTGAAGTCTGTGTGAGACGCAGCCCACGCTTGTTACCTCCATATCATCCATTGCTTTTTTCATATTCCTTACGTTGTCACGTAAAATGACGTGGACGCATTGCTTGTCTATTTCACACGTGTTCAGCATCTCCTTGATTGCCATGTTTTGCTGTATGAGACCCACGAAACTAGTGCGCAGACCGGCACATTGTAACTCGAAGATAGATAGATAGATAGATAGATAGATAGATAGATAGATAAAGCTGCAGACATAGAGGGGATTAATTCATATATGGTTAGAGGGTTAGTGTACCTCTTGTATCTCGCTCAAGGTGTCCTCTTGATAGGTGCTGCACAGTCAGTGTTACTCCTTCATTCTCACCAAAAGTGCGGATACATCTATTAAAACTACGGATGCACCATATGGATTTTTTTCAGGCGATTCTGATAACTGATAATTGCCTGCTTCTCATAGCCAATATTAATAATCTGAATTTCCCAATATTGTACCAATAATTTATCAGACTGATGCTTTCCTAATTAAAACATTTGGTTATGGTACAATTGCGATTCTAAATTAAAAATGGATAGAAATATGCTTTCAATTTCAATCATCACCTTTTGGTGGATATTACCTTATCTTCTTAAAGACTTTGAAAATGTAAATGACAGTTGTCGAGCATAAGACCAATGATCAGATGATCTTTATGATCCAGATGTGAGTCTAATTGTATAGCCGTTTGCAGTGAGAAACATCTTTTCAACGATGCTGCAAAAATATGCTTTGAGAGATAATGGATGGAATTGTACTAATTGACAATGGAAAACTTTTGGCTCCCATCACCAGCAAAAACAGCAGGCCAATCAACTCTCACATCCCTTCTAGGCAAGCGTCTTACATAATTAAAAAAAAAGAAAAGAAAAGAAAAAAGTAAGATGGCGCCGGTGTGTGTGGCTGGCCGTCTACCTCTGCCGTTCTGTTTGTTGTTTTTGTTAGTTTTGTCCCTTGTCTCTCAGCCAATCAAGTCTCTGCTGATGTATGATCGCCAGACACTCTTGGGCATTCAATCTACTTGCAACAAACTAACCGCGAGTGATCATGGTGGGCAGAGAGCTTTGCCCCCGTTCCTATCGGGAGTCCCGACTCACCTGTGCCGGTGTTCAGCCCCAGCCCTCCGGCGTCACTGTCGCCGTGGCAAACGCAGCGGTCGGCTGGTGAGACTGAAGACTGTCTGATGCCTTCGTCCACCATCCCCGGTCAGAAACAGGATTATCTCGACGTGTATTTTGTGTCTCTGCATTTCCTGGATCCCGTTGACGCCTGCACGGTGCATCGGCCTGGTTGAGGGACTACAGACTCGCCACCCCGGATTTCCCCGGGGTGAATCTCCAAAACTTGAGGCCACTCGGTCGGACTCCGCGGCCTACTGGACTACAAGCTCAAGCTTCAGCTCCTACCCGGATTGGTCTGGTAAACGCCAGATCGTTGACAAACAAAACGTTTATACTACGTGATTTCTTCAGCTCCCATTGCCTGGATTTCCTCTGTGTTACCGAGACATGGCTGGGTGTTGGTGAGTCAAGTGCTCTTTCTGAACTTCTGCTTTTTTAACTGTCCACGGACTTCTGGCCGTGGAGGAGGAACAGTGGCTATGTTTAAAAATGACTGTAAATGTAGACAGCGCGTTCCGTCATCCACCTTTTCAAGCTTTGAATCGACAGTATTTGAGGTGGGTCGCTCTGACATTGTACTGTTCGATGTCATCTACCGACCGCCTAAATACAATAAGGACTTCTTAAATGATTTTTCAGATTTTTTAGCTGACATTATGTCTGTTCATGATCGTGTTATTATTGTTGGTGATTTTAATATCCACGTGTGCTGTCCTGATAGGCCCTTGGTGAAGGACTTTTTATGCATTATCGACTCTTTTAACCTGGTGCAGTCTGTGTCTGCTCCCACACATGAGCATGGACATTAGATCTTGTCCTTTCTTATGGTTTGTCTGTGTTAAACTTAGAGATCTGTGATATTGCACTTTCTGATCACATGCCTGTACTAGGGCTGCACGATATTGGAAAAAAATGACATTTTAACCCTGCGATATATATTGCGATATGAAAAAATACAGGAATTTTTATCAGATGACCTGAATATCACTTTATGTTACGCTGCACTGCTGCCATCTTGTGGACAATTAACCTGCACTGAATTACCTCTTTTTGTGAATG
>OMLP01035917.1:0-11595 GCA_900302685.1 Spondyliosoma cantharus | reverse complement strand
AGAGCCTATATTCTGTCCCAGCTACAGAAGAACAGAAGAGACAGTGGTTGCGTTTCATTTTTAATGACAACGTGCCGGCTACGGTTCGTGTAAGTTTCTGTGTGTGTGCTAACCACTTCACATCGGACTGCTTCAGTAACGAGGGTCAGTACAAAGCTGGCTTTGCCTCGACACTGACCCTCGTAAAAGGATCAGTACCAACCATACTGGACCCAGCAACTGCACCCGAGCCACAGGCCGCGGTTTGATAGTATTTACAGTTGCCTACGAGTATGGTGAAGTCAGCTGGAAACTGGCTAACTAGTTAGCTCCGCTTCGGTCCGCTATGCAATGGCGTTTGAAGCGAGTTTAATGTTAATAATATTATGATGGAGCTTGGTTGTCACAGTAAAAAGTCTGGAAACATGTGCAGACTGGAGACAGAGACGATGCGAACAGTGTCCAAGAGCTTGGAGACAAACACAGCTTTCGCTAGCTGTTAGCCATTAGCTACATGGTAGTAACTGCAACAACACATACGAACAAACTTACATTATTCAGACACACTAACCATTCTGAAACGTCCTGCTGCAGCCGCATAGTCTGTGTTTCTTCAGGAGCCTCTCCTTCTGGGTCCGATCCTGGGTCAAACTTGTATGGTTGAACAAAAGCATCTCTGCGAGCCATAGCGATACATCCACCGTAAATATTAGCGCATGCTGCCGGCTAACATAAGAGGCATCGTCTCCCTGAGGGACGTGTAGCACGCAAGACCAATGAGCAAGGCTCTCCAAGTAGGCGCTGACAGACGGCGCTCATTAGCATTTAAAGGTGCAGGCACAGAAACAGCCTGCTCTCAGGAGAGCTCAGCAGAGCTATTTGAGCAACTTTTAGACAGCTGAAATTCAGGACCACGGATGGGTTTGGGGCAATGCATATCGAATACAGTGTCGTTGGACCTTTGACAGCTGTGTGAAATTGATGAAAAACAGTATAATATGAGACCTTTAAGCTACAGAGGTTTTTAAAACATTAACAGAGGGAAAGGATAATAATGCAGCCTGAAATAAGTGCCCAATGGCCAGCTGACACCAATAGACTACATCCGCTGAGTCAGACTACTACTGCAACAAATTTTATATGCAGCTCCTACAGGACAAGCTATTAACTTTTCATCAATAGTTCCAAATATAACACAGAATAGAAAGTGTACAGCAGGCATTCAGCTTACTCCTGCCTTGTATTCTGTATCAAACCCCATTAGACCTCTTAACTAGTTTCAGGGGTGTTCACTGGCCAGTTACTACCAAGTAGATGGATTCGATGTCCCAACCACTAACTGGCACTAACCCCCTTAAAGGAAAATATATGATGATTACCAACGACTGGCGTCAAGGATGAGGGAGGCAGGAGGAGAGAGAGAGAGAGACAGAGAGAGTAAGAGAGAGAAAGAGAGAGAGGAGGAGGAGGAGCAGGCAACATTCCAGCCTGCAGTAACCTTGATGACACCCTTCATTACTATGTGCAGGCTGACATCCTGACAGAGGCATGCGGCACCAGATGGAGGGGAGGGACACAGCACCATTCCCACCCTCCGCTCGTCCTTTGTAGAGGGGCAGCAAGAAGGAAGTTGTGGGTGGGGAAGAAAAGGAGGGGATAGAAGTTGCGCTGGTGCACAGCTTGACTGACGCTGCACTGGCTCAGCTCTGCAAGGCTGCCCTTGTCCTTGTGCTTTGACAGCAGGTGGCTTAAACCCTGGCCCGACCTTGCCATATCAAAATCCTCAGCCTACTACTCTGCATGAGTCGGTAGAGACCCTCACTCCAACCCCTGTACAATTTCCGAAACATCCCCCATAGAGACGTCAACGCCAGTATGCTTCATCACAGATTTAAACTCACAGCGGGGTGAAAAAAGAAAGTTCGCCAACTTAAAGATGATACACAGCAAATTGTGAGGGTGTTAAAAACTTCTAATAGAAAAACTCATTTCATATTGATGATGTTCAGCCAGAAAATCCTCTTCTTTGCACTAATTCTTGCTTAACTCGTTGAATCCAGATTTCCTCAATGGAAACCAAAGCGCTGATGAATAAAACAAAAGGGTCTTTAGTATAGAATGCTCTGAAAGTACAGAGCAAGAGTGAACATAAAACACAAGCGGATGCAACGTGTTTTGATGAAAGGCTACTTAAACGGACAGTGTTGGTTTGAACGTTACAGAATGACACGGAGAGCCATCCGTCCCAGTGCTGTGGGAAATACAGTCATGGTGGACTGATCAAAGGTGGCATTGCCAGCAAGTCCCCTTTAAGGACATTGGCAGTTAGCACAGGGCTGCCCAGCCTCTTTGTCTTCCTGGCAGCCCTTTGATGAGAGCCCCCTGGGTGATTCACTCTTACTTACAGAAGTGCACACGGCTGTTAAGAATTGGATCAAAACAGATTGAGAGGGGGTTGAATGCGCAGAGAGGAAGAGTGGAGCAGAGGATTAAAAATGGGAGATAGATCGGAGGGATAGAAAGACATTGTGTAAAAAAAGGAAGAGATGGAGTACAGGGCAGACGGAGGGTGACTTAAAAAAGGGAGGATTAAAATGTTGAAATATTCAGCCCTATTCATCAGCTCATTGTTGTCGCGTTGAAAGACAAAAGGTCACCATATTTAATGGCCTTCCTGTCCCGGGGTGGGCAACGTGGGTGCAATCAAGTCATCAATTTGAACAGTGAATCAGTCACGCTCATCTTTGCATGGATACAAATCTGATGTAAATTTAGATGAATCGCTGGCCTACTTAACTCATCAGCCTTGACAGTTTTGCACGGACTTCGCCAGTCTTCATTAGTGTGTGTTGCCCGAGTCGTGGGGTGAATCAAAAAGGTTTTTTTCTGTTGTATCCGTTAAATGGAGATCCATGTAAATGATGATGGGTGAACAAAGTGGACAGGGTCCATTTTCAGAATATATCAGAAACATTTAGCTGGCAGCGGCGGAGTTGTCTTGACAACTTGATTCCCCCATTTTCTTTCATGATAATTGACAATAAAGCTGGGGCTCTCTGCTCACACACAATACAAATTTGTATGACTGTCAACACGTAAATTGATTTCATTTCAATCAACGCATCAAACAAACACAGGTAATAATATGAACCTGAATTGTGACACAGACTAGATATGAGCTATTTTGTACCTGACTCACAGCAGTGCATTCAGACGCCTTCATTTTTTTTCATTTGGATGCACTTTCTCCAACTTTGTCTCATTCGTTTCCCTGTCTGAGAGTCGCCTGACTGGGAACTGTCCACCCAATAGTGTTGAGACTGTATAGACCCCAGAATTTTTACATGTAGTTTTTTGACGGTGAACTGAAAAGAAGAAGCGTGCATGTCCAAGCAGTCACTCATCGTGTAAGCATTGCAAAACCAGTCTTACTGATGTCTTTACCTATTGTGTGAACTTCAACCATGCTGCAACTCATTGTTGTGGATGAATACTGAAGAAATACACATGTGATTAGCAGAACATCTTCTGCAGATGTCATATGTCATATAACTTCACAAGCATTATTCTTTTTTTTTATTTGAACCATTCAAAACAATTCATCAGATAATGAAGTAAGGTTGCTCAGCGTTCAGCCCTCTAGAGTCTTTTACTTCGTGCACATGTCCATTTTTAAAAGCTGCATTAATTGATTTATTTCTGGCCATCATAGGGCAGGAAAGCATCGATAGAGTATGTGCTGCCGGACGCACACCACATATGTCCAGTTTATAGATTGTATTGGTGGCATGTTAGCAAGAACTATTTCGCTGGCCACTTACAGAGGTTTTGTAAGAGCCGCTAGACTCAAACGTACAGCAAATGTGCTTTGATAAAACCAAAACCATTAGCTAGAAGAGGCTAAAACGTGGATGGAGGGAGGGAGAGAGGAGGGATCCTTTCACATTAGTCAGTCCTGCTCAACATGCAACACATCTGTCATTACTCGTGAATAGAAATCGCTGCACAGTCCGTCTCCTCTGCCTCTGTTTGTCAGCGGTGTAATATTTCATCCTATCACTGATTGGCAGCAGCGTTGGATCCTGGCTGTTACTGCAGCGGCAAGAGGCACATATTAGACCCGCTAAATTTTGGTGGCAGATGGCAAAACTGTGTGCTCTCCCATGGGGTGGCAGCCAGCTGGCCTCTCTTTGCCACTGTGACTAGGGTGAGCAGTAAAGTTGCCACATGTATATTGAAATATGAGGCTTTTCTTTTTTCCCTGCTTCCCACTGTGAAAGTGCTGTACATTCAGGCATGTGTAGGAAGGGATTCGCTATGTTTTTATTTTATCAGTCATGTGTTATTATTGTTACATGTGGAGCTTAGCTCGGTTCTCCGGAGGATCAAGGGTGCCTGCGGAGGATATTAAAGAAAATCTAGCAACATTAATTCCAGTGAATCTGTTTGAAGAAAAGAGCTTCAAATTTCAAAATACAACATTCTCTACACCCATTTACTTAATCTCACAATGGCACCTTCTAACAGGCTCATTTGTTAAAGGCCAGCTCCGACTATCCTTCAGGCCCAATAAGCCCCTCACCTTATTTGTTGTGATTGAAGATGGCCATGTGGTAATTTCAGTTTTCTATATAATGCAAATGAAACCGGGCAGGTCTCATAAATAATGCAAATGACCTAAAGACACAACACGAAAAACAAATGCACATGGCTGAGGTTGCTAAGCGACAGGCTCCTTTAGGTATGGCGTATACAGCGTGAAGGTAACAAGAGCAATCCCACAGCCATTTACTGTACGCCTCAGCCGGAGAGCTTTAATAGGCGCAACAGTCTGGAGGAGCTGATGAAATTATTGCAGAGCAGCCCAAGTTTGTTTACTGCGACGCGAGTAAACTTAACACCGCAGCACGAACGGCATAACAAGCCCTGTGTTTTCAGTGGTGCATGTTTGGGTGTTAGACAGAGAGAGAGAGAGGGGTGCAAGACAATTTGTGATGCCAAAAAGCATCACGTCCAACCAGGGCCACAGTTACAAGAGTGCAACGCTTTCTGTCTAATGCAACTGCAACAGACAGTCTTGTTCAAATTAAAAGCTGGCTGGAGTGCACATCGCATTAATATCATTTTGTAACGGTGTGTAATATGGAATAAGTTTAAAGTTAGAAATTTGTTCTGATAAAAAAATAATAGAACAAACAGTGTCCTCAGGTGAAATTTTCTTTCACAAAGCTCTGATAATTAATGACCTGCCTTAAAGGTAATATCCCATAGCAGGAAAACTTTGTAGCTTAATAACAAGACAAAATTGCCATTTTGTTTTCACTTCATTATTTCAGTCTGATATCTGGCTTATATTACATATTTTTTTTTTATTCCCCTTTCCAAAGAAGTTAGCAGCGGTTGTTGCAAACTCAACAACCACCATGTTAGTGACAGAAATAAGCTGATTACAATGCTCCCATTCTGTAATGATGATTCAGATAGCTGTTTTCGATCTTGTCCATGCTCCGCCGGAGATTAAGCAATTTGTGATTCATCAAAACTTATATTAAAACTTGATTTGTTAAAGTTTCAGTTATTGAACACTGTCAGTTTTAGGGGGATCTATCGGCGGAAATGAAATAAAATATTAATATCATGTTTTCATGTGTGTACAATCACCTCAAAAAAAGGAGTTGTTGAAATGTTACCTGAAAGAAGAAAATGGAAATTCAGTTATCACCTACTCTCTCTAGTGCTGATGGAAAGTTGGGTTTTGGAAGTCCGTAAAATATTTTCTGGAGCTTCACAGCAAAACGGCACTCTCCTAAAAACTGAAATATAGATTTATTTGAAAACGCATACAAACAATAAGCATGTGCACCCACTTTAGCAGATACTTAAAGGTAACAATCTATGCTTGGCAGCTGTAGTTGAGATTCTGGCTTTAAAGAGTTTGTAAGTAACATCTTTTCAAATAAATTTGGGGTCCTGGGGCTTCCGGAGACTTTGATTGTGACCAAAGACATCTATGGTGCCATTTTTGTTTTGTTTTGTATTGTGATGATATTAGTCTGAAGTCTACATCATCCATCTACTTCAGTTCTTTAGGAGAATGCTGCAATGCGGTTTTGCTCCAGAAATGTTTTTGTGGGCTATGAAACTTCACCTGACTTTACATCGGCACAGAAGTAAGTAAATAATGACTACACGTTCATTTTCTGGTGAATTTATTCTTTGAAACAGGGCTCCTACAACTACAGAGATAGCAGGTCCTATTCCAGAGTTCCATGTTGTTGTTCCTATGTTGCCCAGGACAGACAAAGCAAACACTCTTCTCCTCTCCTACACGCTTGGAAGGGCAGGGTGAGACGAGGAGTATTCAGTTGATTGCAATCTGCAACCTCACCACTAGATGCCACTTAATCCTATGCACTAGTCCTTTAAGAGTCGACGGTCACCAACACAAAAATACGAAGCACAGAATTACAAATGAACAGTTTCACCGTTTTGTAGTATGTGAGGCATCATTTTGTGTAATTGAACCCCTGATGCTAGTTTAACAATACTGTAAGCACCAACCAGAAAAGCCCTCAAAATATCTCATTAGATCTTTTAAAGTAATTACACATAAACATTTGTGTGCCTGCAAATTTGCTGGTGAAATGCTGTTAAAATGACACATTTTCTCAATGGCTGGCTGGTGTGGTATCAGCATAGACTAATTACTTGTCCTACAAATCATAATTTGTTTTGCCAAAGATTCCTCTCAGTAGCATGCAAAATAAGGCCAAAGGTAATCCCATTGATTAGTGTCGTGTGAACTCCGCACCTTTCAACAATGAGGTGAGCATGCCGTCCCATTAAAATTAATTAATTACCTTTTGCCATTTGGGAACCATTTAAATTTGTAAAAATGTGCCTGGGCCAGGCAAGGTTAATTGGGCATTTAGCTCTCAGAGCTCCCCCTCAACACCCAGGAGGAGCTCGTCTCTAAAACAGAAGCAAGTCCTTAATAAAAGTAGCACAGTGACCCTTCCAATAGACAATAACTGGTTTCTTGTCTTTGACCCCACCCATCCGGAGCCTGATAAATGGATGCATATGAATGTGTCTACATAATCTTACTCCACTCTACTACAGTCCCTGGAAAGTAGTAGAGGGAGGCTACAAAGGTGTCCCTGGCTTGTGTTTTGAAACTGTGATCATGGTGCGTGTGTGTGTGTGTCTCCCTCCTGACAGAGACAGATGGAGTGGGAGCCACCAGATTTACCAGAGGAAGCAGTTTATAGAATATTGTCAAGGGAGGGTAGGCAGTTTCTGAAATACAGCTCTCAAGTCACAGCCATCAATCTCGCCAATGCCTGTCTAGATCAAGCAGACTGGAGAGCTAGTTTGTTAGTGTTCACAAAGGATGAGTGTGTTACGCCACACTATTCCGAGGCCTCGGAGACAAAACAGCCGCCAGCAGCTTTGTGTGGAGAGCCATGTAGAAAAAGGTGAAGCTGTCGGTCATCAGTATGTAAATAAATTGCCCCATTCTGTCAATCAGACAGTGAAACTGGGGCAGTGAAACTGTAGGTCCTGTGTTAATGAACTGCCTCTTAGGACTATTTGCAGGCACAAATGCACTGGGGAGTAGCAACATGTTAAACAAATCTGATCTTTCTTATTTTGACCCCGTTTTAATCCGATGACCCTGTAAACCCCCCCAAAATTTGGTGCTAACATTATGGACCCAGTGACTGAATTGTAACATTTCTTTATTTCACTGAGAGGTCATTTAAACAACAAAAGAAAAACAACGTACAACTCCGTAGGTCCTTTGTAAATCTCGGGAACCATTCACCCGATCTACCTAACACTTGGCCGGTGCGTTGCTGAGGACCTAAGGAAGTGCGGTGCCGAAGCTGATGCATTTTGGACAGGTTTAATATCAATAAATCTTGAAGCGGCAGTGTGTCTCCGGCATTATCGCTTCACGGCTCTGCAGAGAGAAGCTGGGCTCACACGTGATCTCTTTCATGTGATCTCATGGGGAAGCAGACTTAAAAAATGTGGAGATTAGCATTACAGAAGAACTTGCTTCAGCAATACCTGGAGGTGAGCTTTTAGCTAACATTAGCCTCAAGGGCTAGAATGTTTATAAGCTGCTCATTGGTTGATATGGTTCAGCTAGAAAACCGTAACCCCAACTGATGCACGCATTTAAATGCTTCTAGGGGATGCAACTATGTGCTCAAATCTCGACCATGTGCCACTTCCTGTCCACGCCTGAACCAGTCTTTTCTTTGCCCCTGGGAGTTCATTATTCATCTAGCATGCTTCCATTGGTCTCAGAGACTGTGTTCACAGGGAAGCGGCTGAGCACGATTCCGTATCCTGCTCGCCCACCTTTGGCTCTAGTAGTCATTCCTCAACACCTTCTCTTCCTGGTGATAGGTTGAACCACTTCTTGTTAGAATCTTGAACCAAACTAGATTTACCCCTAGCACTGCTGTAGTTCAACTTATTCAAGTGTGAAATAATTGGTATCTTGCAGAACTATGCTTTCAAAGTAGCTCTCTGAACTCTGTTTTATGTGAAATGGGGATGATTTTGAGAGCTACAGTGACTAAATTCAGCTAAAACAGTCCAAATAACAGACATTTGTCATCTGGAAATTATATGATTTTTCACACATTTACTGTTATTTTGTGACTCATAGTCTGAGTCAGGCTTCCATAAGGCAGCATAGAACAAAACCCCACATATTGCGCCATTCTTCATTCAGTGAGCAAAACACAGGGTTGGTTATTAAAAGAGCGTTTGATTTCTTGACAAGAGGCTGCAGAGCAGTGATACTGGAAATGCTGTTTATGTCTCTATTTCTTTATTAGCAATGGTTGTTCATAGATTTAACCACTGGGATCAATATAAAAAGGTGACAATGTTCTCTTCCAATAAAATAGAAGGTTTCAAATGGAATTACAACCATTACTGTTCATGTTCCTGCTGTGCAATGTGTCGCTTTTGTTCGCCTCCAAATCAGATTGCACCATATGGCTGGCAAGGCTATGACAGTAGCAGTTATATCAGAAAATCAGTGATATATTCATATATATACGAATTATATGTAACCTTCATAGTTCTGATACAGAAATACTGGCGCTGTGTGTTGGCACAGGTGTCCACACCTACCCAACATGTATTTTCAAGCAGCAACTGAGGAGCATGGGAACACCTTGAAAATGAAAGAAATAATGTGGTCTGACAAAAGACGAATCCATCGTGAGGGCCGAAAGAAAAAAAGAGCCGGAGAAAAAAGTGTCCTCGCACACAGAAAGAAAATGTTCAATTCAAAACACAACACTATTTTCTGTTAACACACAAACCTCCCACAACATCAACATATCCCATTCACACTACCTTATCTAATAATAATAACTACAGATCAGTGGTGGAAGAAGTGACTTTTAATCATCTAAAAGTACCAATATCACTGTGAGACCTGGATCATAATCTTTAAGGGCGGCTGTGGCTCAGGGGGTAGAGCCAGCGTCTTGCGGCTGGTTCGATTCCCCTGGTCTGCATGCTGAAGTGTCCTTGGGCAAGATACTGAACCCCAAAACTGCTCCTGATGTGCTGGTTTGCACCTGGCATGGCAGCCACCGCCATCAGTTTATGAATGTATGTATGAATTACTGCAAGTCGCTTTGGACAAAAGCGTCTGCCAAATGACCTAAATGTAAATGCACAAAAGGTGAAAGTACTCATTGTGCAGAATGGCCCGTGTCTGAACAATAATTATATATTAATGTGTTGAGAGCTGATTTAATTACTTCATACATTGATGGGTAGCTTGTGATCAATCAGGTCCTGATCAAAAGTTGTTGCATATAATTCAGTTATGTATGTGACTCTAATGGTTACAACCAAAAAGGAGATGTCCATATTGAGTATGGAAGTTTACTGATCGTGTAACTAATAGATTGTTTTGAAGACATAGATTTTGAAGTCAGTGAAAGCAGTCAGTCAGTACGTGAAGAACAAATGCTGAGATATTGTGGCTACTTACACTGTGTTAGCGTTAGCACAAGGCACCGCGTTGCCAACACTGTGAACCGGGGCTAGCGAGATAGATTTTTGGTGCACCTTTGTGTTTTCTGATGAACTGTTTTAATCTCGCACCTTTGTATTGTTTACAAAACTGCCACGTTAGTCTCCGATTCATGGCGTCGCCATGCTTATTTTGTGCTTGTAAAGGCTGCTTTGACTCGTTATTTCATATTTTTCTTTGCAAATGTGTGATTTCGCTCTGCACCTCCAGGGCCACCATCAATAACAACACCACTGAACCCCAAAAAACATCATAATATCAAGACATAAAAACCTCACCAGTTTCCACCATGCGCGGAACTGCATTCAGGCTATTCAAGTCGTCTCCCTCTCGCTGTGAGCCAAATGACAACATTTTACACCTCAAATACTTTTTTTGTGTCTGTTGCTTGTCACAAAATTTGCCGTGTAGAATGCCCTTAACATAGGCGCTCACACATTTCTGTCATCCGCAGCTGTTAACAAGATTCTGGAATAACAACAGCCTTGAGGTGTTTGCGGTGCAGTGTCTTCAATTATCAGGAGAGCTACCTGCCAGGTTGTGTCTAATTCCTTGCAAGGCAAGAGTGTACACTAACAAGTGTGTTTACTCCTGTCAGCTGTTTTTCTGCCTGGAGGAAGGCACAAAACTGAAAAAGTTCACCTGTTCCCTTTTAATGGGCTTTATTGGTTGACATTTATTTGACTTGGGCTAGATTTGTTTCCCACACTCATCTATTATATAAGAGTAAGTGTTTCCATCGTCCCACTTTTTGTCATTCTACTTTGCTTTCTTGTTGTCTTGGGGCTTCGTGCTGCGTGAACTTTAAGAACTACATTTCTCTTTTCTCTTTTTGGCGCTTCAAAACATTATCAGTTCCTGTGAACCGGAGGGAATAGGTGAAATACAGCGTAGAAAAAAAAAAAATAGCTGAATCAAAATCTGATTTTGCTCTTCCCATGAAAATTCCGCCGCATACTATTTTTTTTTTCAATACCCTTTCTAAACCTTGTGACATATGTTTTTGCCACCTTGCTCTGATAAAATGAGTCACAAAAGCGCTGATGTTTTGCCAGACTCCTAATGGATTCAGTGGCTTTGACAGAAGGCATCTGTTTCCTCTAGTCTTCCTGTTCCTGTGCTGCACTCTGCCAGGTGTCAACTATGAATTTCACACACTGCACCCCCCAAAATATGCACTCAATGCGGTTACATGCAATACAAATTAAAGAAGCAACTGTTGCTTTTTTAAATTAAAACCAATGATTCTGCCAATGGGGAGATTGTTTTAAATTGTTTATGTTAGCCTTTTGAAAGCCCTCACTCCAGCCAGTGTTACTTCAGTTAACAGTTAAAAGTAAGACAACCACACTGACTGTCTAGAAATATCAACATCATTAGCATGCTAATAGCTATAGCACAGACATTAGCATGGATATAAGCTTGGATATTAGCTTGGATATTAGCATGGATATTAGCTTGGATAGCGATAGCAAGTCACTTTGACATGAGTTCACATGGACAAATTCACCACTAAACTTTCTCCCTGCTCCTTGAGG
>OMLP01035913.1:0-13464 GCA_900302685.1 Spondyliosoma cantharus | reverse complement strand
CTATAAGGGCCAGTGGTGAGAAATAAAATGCCAGGAGGTAGTTTTTCTTCAGTATACACTTCAAGAACAAAGTAAAAATGTCCAGAATGAAGATGAAATACAAAATGTCAACTCTTCTGGTCCATCAAATCCAGTTAGGGGAGCGACTGAGTCAGCTTCGAGAGCAGGCTGAGCCTATAGTCTACCAGTACTACAACCTTGGAGAGTAATGTTGTGTAGTGTAACAACCTCTTAAAGGTCCAAATACGGACAGCTGCACTGTGTTTATGAACTGTAAGAGAACGTCTTTCTTTGTTTTGATTCTTTTGTTGAGGCAGTTATACGCTCTGCCTGATGTAGTCTCAAAAGATCGACTTTAATCTCGAGATGTCAAGTTTATTCCCGACATTTTTATTTTTTTTTTAAAATAAAAATAAATATAAAAGACATTTGGTTGAAAAACATTCAAAATGTGATGAATATGTATTATTTTAAGGAGATATCTATGCAAGTGAGCATGCTAACCAGCTAGCCAGGCCTGTCCCAGGCTCATCACACGGACAGCTAGCTGCACGGCTAACTGAGCTAACATGCCAAATCAAATCGAACTAAAATCCAATTCAAATCTAACTTGCTAATGGTAGCTAGAGTTAGCAGCAATTGGATATTACTCTGGTGATATGCGGACCCCCTTTTTGTTTGGAGAATTTATTTCCCAGGTGAATTCTAACATAATGCACCTTTAAGGAACGGATTATAAACATTTTATGGAAATGTGAGATCAAAAATATTCAATGATGAATCCAAATAACAATAACTGGAAAATAATACTTACAGATTTATTTACATTTTTAAGAAGATAAGCTGCTAAAACATTTCCAGGTGATGTGATCTAAAGTTGATTTAAAAAAAAAAAAAGAGTTCAGCTATTGGGACTATATGAAATAACAGATAGTATATTTGTTGTTTCATGAGAATATATCAGAGGTTACAAGTGCACTACACTTAACATAACAACTCTGATTAACTGTAGTTTATACCATGTATGTATTATTTAGTACCATCTATTAGTGGCTATTGATAAAGAGAATATGTTATAACCAAGACTTCAGTAGAGGTGTGTTTCATCATGAAATGATTGCTTTCGTTACGTATACCTTCTGAAGCAACATCACAATCATTGTCTTTACACAGAGAGGAACATGTCCAGTGAATGACAGAACAGATCTGAGTAGTTAAGTATAAAACAAGCTTGAGGTACATTCACAGTTAACTATTGTTTTCAAACCTGTCTTAGGTTCAGTCCTAATAAACAAAAGAAGCACACTCAATCCCATTGACAGTGCTAATTCACACGCACTCAGTTCTGTACAGATCTACAGTCTATGAGGTCTAGATACTCAAACAGGGCCAGGAGTGGTTTCCTCTGTTCTTTGCACTTCTGATTGGTTGTCTGCTGCCTTCTGCTGGGGGGAGTTGGACTGTGCTGTTTTGCTGGGTGATGCTGGTGAGGAGGGTTGTGGCGTTTGTGTTCTGTCACTGATCACCTCCTCATCCTCCTCCTCCCTCTGCTGCACAGAGGAGAGGTACTGCTCCAACAGGCTGCAGTCTGCGCTGTCCACGGCATCGATATGAACAGGGCTCAGTGCTCGTACCGTCTTCAGAGAGTCTGCTGTCCCGCTGCTCAGGAAGCTGTCCTCCTGCGCTGCCTGCTGATCACTTGTTGACTGGAAGCCGGAGTCTGGGAAAGACACGTCTGTGCTGGGTGGGTTTGTCTTGCTGGATGCAACAAGCGGGGCAGCTGCGCATAATCCGGGAGCCAAGATCTGAGGAGGGATGGCAGCCCGAGTAATGCAGGCCAGCTGCTGCTCCACAGATTGTTTCCACTGCTGCATAGACTGGAGCTATGAGGAGACCACAGGGAAAGTGTCAAACTAATGAGGCAGCATGTAAATCACTAAAAAAACAAAAGTCACTCAGACATTCTGAGCCATTTTTAACCATGCTAGCAGCCTAACTAATGGTAATGTAGGTCTGTTGGGCTGGCAGTTGTCCCAATACTTGCTCCAAGTGGGCCATGAAACATTAGAAAACTTACAGACATTAATGATCCCCAGAGGATAAAATCTAATAATTTTGGTTCATTTGGCTTTTCTTCTAGCATCATCATGAGGTTGATGGTTGAGGTTCATGTGTGATTATTAGTATTGGATGGATTGCCATGAAATGTGGTACCCACAACAACTGTGTCCCCCTCTGGACTAACTGTAATAACTTCTGATGTTCTAACTTTTCCTCTAGCTCACGGTCAATTTTCAAAATTTGTGTCATACTCTGCTTTGTGGCCAAATACTGGCAAAACTTACATATCCATCAACCTCAGTTGTACTTCAAGTTTAGTACTAATTAGCAAATGTAGCATGCTCACCTAAGATGGTCATCATAGTAAAAAGATATTCCTGCTTAACACAAGCAAGTTGATATTATCAATGTGGAGACATTGTCATGTTAGCACAAGCATTTAGCCAAGTACAGACTCATACATGTCCGTAGACTCGTGTGCGGAGAGGAAGACCGACACTATACCCGTAACTAATGACTGAGCTGTGGCGAATGCGTGGTAATGATAAATGACAACTTCTAACACTGACCTCTTTCCACAGAAACTTAACAGCTTCCTCCTGAACCAGCCTTTGTAACCTCTCTTCGTCATACTGCTGCCGCATCCTGCAAACAAATCCCATTTTAAACTATTAATATTTTGAGTATCCACAACCAAATGTAATACCCATTATAATACAATAAGTCAATGGAAAACAACGTTGATGGTCATTGAGTTACCTGTCAAACCTTTCAGTCAGGAAGAGGATGTGCTCTTGCATCCTGCGCAGACGTATCTCACTGCGCACCTCTCTGGCCATGGGGTGACAACAGCGTGTGTGCTGTCCCCTCCACCATGATTGTATTTTAACTGCTGCCTTATCTGCTTCCATCAAACTTGATTTACCGGCACACGTCCCAACTTCTTCCTGCTTGGGGGCTTCTTTCATCTCTGCTTTACCAAAGTCAGACGACGTTTCCAGATCATTTTGTGGTGTGCCAACTCTGATCTCCAGAGATCCAGCTGTTGTGGCTGCACCAGAAATAGTGGCCTCTTCAGGACCCCTCTCTTGCTTATCCACAGGGGAAGAATGATGTGTCTTGTTTGTGTTGTGCTTTTTGTGCTGTGCTGGCCGCTTTGGAGCCAGGGAGTCGGGTTCAAATGTCTCTGTCTCATCTTCACTGTCGGAGTGAGTTGCGTGTGGATCCAGATCAGACATGAAGGGGAGAAAGGTGGACGCTGAGGAGAGCATGCTGCCGTTGAGTTTGTCCTCATCTGTCTGCACATCCTCCAAATACATATGCTCCTCTCCTGGCCTTGGGCTGCGAACCACAGGCAATGATGGGTGGGAGGAATCAGAGCTCATCCAGGTATTAAACTGCCTGACTGGCTCTGTGCAAAAGTAGACACACCAAACAGTTACAATTTTGCAAAAGAAAGCACTGCATCACAGCTACTTGTAAAGAGAAACAATAAAAACAAACACACGATGCCTGCTTGAACAGCCCCACAGAATAACGAAGCAGTCCTCTTACCTGTCTCCTGGACTGCCGGAGCAGTGGCTGGTGCAGATGCACTGATATTATTCATGTCTCTGGCTCCCCCCTGTGGGACGGCATGTGAAGGACTGTGGCTTTCCACATCCAGTTGAGTTGGACGAGGAGGACTATGACAGCCTTGGCCCTCCTCCAACAGCTGTCTTTGGTGAAACCTGTGAGACAAAAATGTTGCAAATGCAAGTGCAAATATGAGTTATGTATGTTCCATGAAGAAGGATATATGGTGATGTTATCATGGCCTTGAAGTGAGTAGGGGATGTTGTTTAAAATTCAGACTCATACCTTTGCTTATTGAGGATCTTCTCAAGTTTGGCGTCCTCTGCCGTCTCCAGAGCCGGTGATGACGTCAGAGGGCAAACAGTGGCCAGGTACTGAACCAGCTGTACATGCTGACCTGGTCGATATGAACGTCCTTTTCCTTGACTGTAAAGCCACTCTGCTTTGAGACTGTAATTATGACAATAAAACACCATAAATAGGATATTCAAACATTTGACAATATTCCTTATTGTCAAACCTTGGCTCCAAACAGCACAGGAATGTACATACCCTTCTTTCTGTGACACCACATAACCATCGAGGACCTTAAGGCTCAGGCACCAACTCATGATATATGGTCGATAATCAAAACCTGGCAATGAGGGGGTTGCCATAACACAAGGATTGCTCATAATGGACAGCTGTTCCAGGTCATGGAGAGGTGCCAAATACGACGCCTATGAAATAATCAAAAGAAAGTCAGTCAATAATGAGCCTCTATATAACTCATATGATGATAAGTGGTGCTTTCTTAAATTAGGGGGAGAGCTAATTACTTCATTTAGATCTCTTATCTCATTTTCTGCCAGGGAGAGGATGGATAAATGGGCAGGTAGGTGAGCAGGAACAGTGCGGAGTGTTGTAATGCTGTTTCCATGGAGCAAAAGTGTCTGCAAAAAGGACAGAAATTTAAGAAAAGATACAGAAAAGAAAACTGACACTGTAACTGTACAGTAGGCATGGGAAAAATATATTATTGTATATTATGACATGAGACTATGTATTTTCTTAGATTATGGATAATGTCATATTGTGATAAGGCGAAAGTATTGTCTTTCCTGTTTTTAATTCTGCATAACAGACATTTTCTGAATTTAGTAGACTGTTCTACTTGTTCTAATACTTGTATTTACCCACTTAGTCATTATATCCACATCACTGATGATGAATTTCCTTGTGTTAATACTTAGCAAAAGTACCAATAGTAGTCTATTTGATCAAAGATATTGTGATATTCGATTTTCCTCTCCTGCCCAGCCCTACTGTATAGGCTCACTTTGACCTCAGAGGTTCCAACACTCACCTTTAATGCCACTAGTTTAGTCAGATCACCAATGGTAGATATGTTATTGTCAGACAGATCCAGGTGTTGAAGGGACACACAGTTGTTGAGTTGCTCAATGACCTTGTTCAAAGAGTGTAGTCAGTTAAACATGCAACTATAAACACAGGAAAACTGAAAGGCTTTATCTTTACATTTGTGTCAATAAATGACATTTTTGACGATTTACCTCTTCTCTCCTCACCTTAATATTGTTCCCAGACAGGTTGAGCCATTCCAGATGTGGCAGATCTCTTAGCCCTTCGATGTATCCAATACTGTTGTTGGGAAGATTGAGAACTCTCAATTCTGTTAGCCGAGACACGCCCATCATTCTCACTAAACGGTTACTGGCTACAGAAAGCTAAAGGGAAAAAGACAAAATATTTATCATAATAAATTAAAAAGTACAAACTCACTATGCTATGAGCCTGTAAATAAAGGGTGAAAACTGAGCAAATTACCTGCTGAAGGCCTGGGCTCCTTTCCAGATGGTCCAGTTTCATGATGTGGTTACGGTCCAGGATGAGAGTGTGAGTGTCATCGGAGCACATGAAACTGGGATCCAGCTTTTGCATACCCCGGGCTGAAAGGTCCACCACAGGTCCTTGTAGGAGTGAGGACAGTGGAGATTAAATACACTGGAAAACTACAACTGCCATCACTATGGCTACATGGCACACAGGATCTCAAAGCAGCCACACACACAAACAGTATAATGTTACACTTGCAGTAAAGCCGGGGGCTGACACACTACTAATTTTACAGATTGAGTCCAGCTTGCTGTGATCAGAGTTATTTCGAGTTACACTGCTTGAGTCTTCAAATCGTTGATGGAACATATGTGTTATAAACTGGGGTCATAGAGGGCATTTACCAGGCTAATGAATAATGGTACATTGTTGGATACTGGAAATCGACAACTTTGTGGAAATGGCCTGAGTAGCCACATACCTGTACTGCTTTTTGTACTGTAGTTAGAGCTACGTCTGGGGAAAAACAATGTATTTATATGCCTGCTGACAAATAAGGTATACTATGTTAGTAACGTTAAATACCAGGGTTAAGATGCACTAGCTTTGTGCATTTTTTTTTACATAATGGTATGTTCAGATGTAATTGTTATGGCTGACATTATGACATCCTAGAGCACAAAAGCTGACTGTCAAATGAGAACAACAGAGAAAGAAAGAAACAAAATAATGCTAAATGTATTAATACTTCTCTACGATTTCCCTCTTCCTCTGCAGAACATTAACGCTACTCAAAATGAGATGGCTTGGTGGGCTTACGCCAGTTAAGTGATTAACGATGTTACGATCTCCATCCTCTGACACACTTTATGTGAGAGATGTTAGCTAACAGCAGTAATCTGGTGTGATGCAGTCAAGCTAACGTTAGCTATTAACTAATACACTCACTCCCAAACGTAAAATAAATGAACCGTCACTCTGTATGACAAGAAAAAACAACCACCGAGCCACTTACCAGCATTTGTATCTATTTGTAAATCTGATACACCCATCCTGTCGCCTCAGACAGCACCTATCGCTCGCTAACAACTTAGCTGCAGACTGTAATGTGAAAGACAAGTAACGTCTGCCGCTTGTCAAACCGCTAAGCAAGGGGTTGTGGGAAATGTAGTTTAAACAGGCCGTCCCGCTCATTGAGTAGAGGCGCCTTTGTGTCTTGAGAAGACTACAATTCTTGTCGTTTCCTATCACCAACCAGGTTGTAGTAAAAAGCTATGTAATAATGTTAGCGACAAAACAGCCTAGAAGTGGTTTAAGATGCATTCGTATTTATAATCTGCTTTATTAGCCTCTACATTAATGTATTATTTTGCCAGAAATTATTGCTTGGCTGCCTGCTGTTAGGCTTGCTAGGTAACCGTCAATCGTGACGTCATAATTGTGATGACTGGCCAAAGTATTCATTAGATTAAAATACTTTTTTGCTGACGTAAAGTTTATTCATAATTGTATGTTACCCATAAAGCATTACCAATAACTTTAAACTGACCGAAAAATATTCACTGTTTATTAATTGATAAATATCGGTTTGTCGTCTACCAAGTCAGTTTCCGTTTCCGTCATCGTTCTTTCCGGTTTTGTGCCCTCTCGTAGCCATCATGAAGTGAGTGAACGGAATACTATCAAATGCCATCTCAACACTTTAATAAACATTCTAACGATGCTATCTACATTATGAATACATATGTAACGTTTTCTCTTATTGATGCCTTATATTTGTCGTTTGCAGGGTCGAGTTGTGCAGTTTCAGCGGGTATAAAATATACCCCGGCCATGGCCGCCGATACGCCAGGATAGACGGAAAGGTAACCGTTCTAGCCGACACCGGTTTCCAGCTGCTTTGTCTGTATATACGATGTGAAGTACAACATAACGGGCTGTGTGTTTTGGATTTGTGTTAACTTGTCCGCTAGTATAGGTGGTGTTGGTAACATAATAGCCTGTGGAATAGGCCCAGTCTGGAGAGTCCATTGAGACTTGCTATCGTTAGCTGCTAGCATGAACTGGTAGCCTCACAGTGTAGCGCCTAAGGAAGTTTGTGTTTCCATTGGTGCATGGCTTCTACCTTTCACTGTTACTCAATTTTAGTATTACTTTGTCACAGCTCCCGTGAAACTCGGTAATGTTGACTAAATATACGATGTTCCCTACTAGCTACCAATAATCTATAACACAATGTCACCTCCTGTAAGTGCTTACAACCACCTGTCAGTGATGATGCAGAATGCTGACCCGTAAGTGTCTGAAATCTAAAATGACTGCACATAAAAATAAATTGGAGAGCATCTTTTTGAATAGATGTTCTTGATTTGTGAAACCAAAGTAGTGATTTTAGGCTGTGCCTTAACCTATTCATATGCTGTTTGCACCAGGGATTTAAGGGAAACGATATTTTAATTATGTCTATGTCCTGTACACATAGCAGCATTGACAATAAAGCTTGACTTAACAAGCCATTTACTTGATTTCGTGTCTTCATGTAGGTGTTCCAGTTCCTGAACGCCAAATGTGAGTCTGCCTTCCTGGCCAAGAGGAACCCTAGACAGATCAACTGGACTGTGCTGTACAGACGCAAGCACAAGAAGGGCCAGTCTGTAAGTAACTGTGGGTGTTTTAGTAACAAGATGTTGTCTTTGTAAGGTGAAATTTACACACAAATAGGTCTGCAGGCAATACTGCTGTAATGTGTGACAATGATGTAAGCACCCGATGTCTGCTTGAAAATAGTATTTGGTGATTTAGCAGTTGGTGTTGTGCAGATATTTGGCCATTATGTTCAATGCAGCTGTCAAAATGGAAAAAACCATCATGAGTATACTGAACTAGTCCAATGAAATTGTTAAGTTATTTACCTTTTTATATGTAAATGTGCTGTAAACATGCCATTGTAGTGAGTAACACACGGGGAGCTGTTTTGGGATTCACAATATTTATGGATGGACTGTACTTGCATTCAGACTACTTAACGCAAGTTCCCACATTAGTTTGGCTGCAGGTGGATGGTGTGCACAGTATCAGTCTGTGTCATGTGGTGTTGTCAGACTGTGTTTTGCAGACGTGGCAGCAGCGCTCACTCCACACCTGCAGCCATAGAACAACTGGAGATCATAGTACTGGCCCTTGACGTCTCTATTGACATCTCACCATCGGCCAGCCTCCAAATTCTCCTACATTCTATAATCCTCATCACCTGCAATTGTATTATATGTAGTCTAATTCTATTCTAGCTAGCACTTGTGTAGTAGTCAAATGTATCAATGTAAATAAGTGAAGCTTGATGACAATCTGAATAATTGTATCTTGGTTATATGGGAGTAATTTTTATGTCTACAAAAGTTTAAGTACTTGTTGTATTGGCAGTGATAGCAAAATACATCCAGCAAAACTAAAACTATAAAAGATGACAGAATTTTATGTTTTCTCCCCCATAGTTGAATAATGTTCACGTGGGTGGTAAAGTATCTGAAAATTCACATTAGTTGCTTTTGATGGTTGAAGATAGTTTTGCACATTGCTACTGAGAAACATACACACAAGTTGCAGCAACGGAGGGATGGATTTGCTGTCTTGAAGTTGCTCTGGAAAAATTGTAGTATTGTAATTTCCTGAAAGATGTAGTTAAAACACTTGGGGGGGACTGCTGTTTATAAAGTTTAGCTTCAATTGTAGCTTTAGACTGTAGGTGAGATATTGGGAAGTTTTGTGGTTTAGTTGAACATCTTAGTCTTTTATTTATCAACACCTTGGGTGGTTTGTATTTGACTTAAACCAAAATGAACATGTGAGCCACTGAATGTGTTGGATATTTCTAAGCCTTCTTTGTCCTTCAGTGAACAGAAGTTTGGGATGGGTTGCACATGTCAATGATGTTGACATAAACAATGTAGGGGTATACAGGATACAAATAAACTGGTCTCTTCATGTGTTTCAGGAAGAGGTGGCTAAGAAGCGTACCCGCCGCGCAGTGAAATTCCAGAGGGCCATCACTGGGGCCTCCCTGGCTGAGATTATGGCCAAGAGAAACCAGAAGCCCGAGGTCCGCAAGGCCCAGAGGGAGCAGGCCATCAGGTAAACCATCGTTTATTTACTGATTTCTTTATTTCTTTTTTTTTTCTTTCCAAAATGGTTTCTTTGGTTGTTTTTCAATCAGGCAGAGGGATGACTTTCATAATTTGAGGGGTTGTAGTGTTGGAAGTAAAGGCATCATACACCTGTGGAATTGTAGTTGCCGTCTCAGTGGTAGCAGTTACAGCTAACCTTGCAAATAAAGTTGAATCTTGCATCAATTTTCACTATGAAATCTTAATTTGGAAGAAATCAACCTGGTATCAGTTCAGTCTAGACCAATGATGTGGTGTGCAGCGTTTCAGAACTTGTGAAATGTCATCGATGACAATTTTTAAAATGGCTGAATATGAAGAATTCTACATCTGAGTAGTCAGTGTTTTTTTTTTTTAAGAAACAAGTGAGAATTTAGAAGCAGTTTATATTAACTGCAGTCAAACAACTTGCATCTCATTTCCCCTTAATGTGTGGCTGCTATAAATGTATTTTTTCTAAATCGGAAATGTACGTAATGCAAGGTTAATGAATTATCCCAACATTGAAGCATTTCCTTTACAGCATAACATACAGCACGGTCAAAGATGTGGTCTAGATTGCGAGCTCAACTGCCTTGCTGGTATTTGTGTTAGAATTTAAAAAAAGGAAAGAAAAAGAATTGGGCCCAAGAAATACAAGACAAACTGTTTTTCAACAAAAAAACATTTCTATGCCTTTTGGACGCGACTTTTTATGGATGGGCAATATGTTGATGTAAATTCTAGGACAATTTTTTGTTTTTCAATCGAGGTGTACCCATCCCTTTTTAAATGAGGTGTATTAAGAGATTGTGAGAAATGTTTGAAAATCAATGAGCTGGATTGCATTTATGGCTGTAATGAATTGTATGAGACTCTTGCATCAATGTGTTGCTCATCATGCCCCTTTTTGATTTGTCAGGTATTTCATTAGTTGACACATTACAGGATGGTCATTTAACCCCTCTTCCCCCCACAATGATTTTAAGCCAGATTATATGGAAGCACAAAAATGACCTACAATTCATCCACATCCCTTTTCTTCCTGTTGAGTTGACTGATTGTTTCTCTTTATTCTCTCAGAGCTGCCAAGGAGGCCAAGAAGGCGAAGCAGGCAGCCAAGAAGCCCGCTGCTCCAAGTGCAAAGGTAAGAGCTGACGGTTCTGAAGTAACAGTGTTTTGTTTTAGTTACTTTCCTTTTTAGTATCAAATCTGGAATGCTCCATTGTTTATACATTTTAGGATTGTGATAGTTGAGACTCTTATTTGTAAGAGGTAACATTAAGTGTAAATATTCCAGGTGTTGTAGCTCGTAGTGTGACTACAGGCTATAATGAGCTTGGCTTTAGGCACTTAAATAATGTCAACTACTTGCTCCTCTTTATTCACTGCATCGTTAAGGAACTTAATAATCTGTTTGAAAATTGTAACATGGTGATTTGTATTTCTGTCTCTGTAGGCCTCTACCAAGACTGCACAGAAACCCAAGATCGCTAAGCCCATGAAGATCAGTGCACCCCGCGTCGGAGGAAAACGCTAAACCTGACTCATTGATTTTGGTTGTGAATAAAAAAAATTTTGGTTAACCCTGATTTGTGTGATTTTTGTCATTTGTAAACGCAATATTGCAGACAGAAGAAAACCTTGTCAGAGCCATATATATATATACCACATATATATGTGTGTGTGTGTGTGTGTGTGTAAATATTTTTTTTTCATCAGATGAGCCAAAAGTTATGTCCAGCTGATGTTACAAACTGGGACATGTTGCTCTGTGCTGTACAGTGTGAGCAGCAGAGGAAGATAAAGTTTGTGTCCTTCAACTGCTCCTGGAAAAGTGAGATTAACTTTGTTTATAGAGAACAAGATGAGCCACCTTGTAACAGTCACATGAACCTGCTTAAAGACTCCTACATTACTTATTGAGTCTTTCATGAATATATTGCAGTTAGTGTTGACCCCACACCTCAAGTATGTTCAGTACCAGGCATAATACATATTTTAGGGCTCCAACAAATTACCGTTTTCTCACATTTAGCAGATGCTTTTGTCCAAAGCAATTTAGAGTAATTGATAGATACACTGATGGTGGTGGCTGCCATACTGGCACATCAGAAGCAGTTTGGGGCTCAGTATCTTTCCCACTTTGAAATAGAGACCGGAGGAATTGAACCAGTGACCTTCGGGTAACAAGACACTGGCTCTACCACTGAGCTACAGCCACCCACATCTTAACTGTTTAGAGTACAGAATAAAGAAATAGTAAAAAAGTGACCACCTGAGATGCTTCTATGTATTATCAGCAGTTCGCACTCACTTAATTGGTGAATAAAGATAGAGAACAGCACATGATCTCTCCAAATAAGGAAGTGGGACAAGTTATTGTTTGGTATTTTTGCCTAAAAATGTATGTTTAAATACTAAATCAAAATTGTTGGCTATGACACTTTTGTCAGCTGATTAAAGGCGCTCCAGCTCCACTATCACACAGAGGTGACGTAGGACTTGTGAGAGACAATATTAGATAATAGATAATAAAAAAACAACAGAGGTACCAGAGGCCAGAACTGAGAATAAAAGCTTATTCGCAGTAGTAAAAAAAGATGAAGACGCAGGTTAACACACAGTTGGAAGATTTTGAGGTACGTAGGCATGGCTTTGATAAGGTTTTCATCTTGCTGCAGAATTGTGTTTACAAATTGATTGTTTGTCTGGGTCAAGCTCCAAAAACACTGGATCCTACAATTTCAAAGTCACATCTGAATAGTTTTTCTCAGGACATTTCGTGCCTGTCAACACAGACTTTTTAATAATCTATATCTATATCTATATAAAACAAAACAACCTTAACATCTAAAGACATCACCTTCATTTTCAGCTTGACTCGTCATAACCAATAGTGGATTGATCATCGTGTGCTTCCAGTGCTCCTTTGGATAACTTATTTTTAAGGTCTAGCGCAGGGCTGTTGAACCACCATGAGGTTTGATTTGGTCCTCTGGGTGTTTCTAGCAAAAACAAAAATTACAAAAATAAAATATATTTATTCAAAATAAATGTACACCGCCTGTCAAAAGTTTGGACATACCTTGTGTTTTTTCTTTATTTTCATGACTATTTACATTTCAGATTCTCACTGAAGGCGTCAAAACTATGAATGAACACATGGAATTTTGTAGGAAATGAAAAAGTGTGCAATAACTCAAAACATGTTTCATATTTTAGATTCTTCAAAATAGCCACCCTTTGCTTTGATTACTGCTTTGCACACTCTTGGCATTCTCTCGATGAGCTTCATGATGTAGTCACCTGAAATGGTTTTCCAACAGTCTTGAAGGAGTTCCCAGAGATGCTGAGCACTTGTTGGCCCTTTTGCCTTCACTCTGCGGTCCATCTCATCCCAAACCATCTCGATTGGGTTTAGGTCAGGTGACTGTGGAGGCCAGGTCATCTGTCGCAGCACTCCATCACTCTCCTTCTTGGTCAAATAGACCTTACACAGCCTGGAGGTGTGTTTGGGGTCATTGTCCTGTTGAAAAATAAATGATGGTCCAACTAAACGCAAACCGGATGGGATGGCATGTCGCTGCAGGATGCTGTGGTAGCCATGCTGGTTCAGTGTGCCTTCAATTTTGAATAAATCCCCAACAGTGTCACCAGCAAAGCACCCCCACACCATCACACCTCCTCCTCCATGCTTCACGGTGGGAACCATGCATGTAGAGACTGTCCGTTCACCTTTTCTGCGTCGCACAAAGACACGGCGGGTGGAACAAAAGATCTCAAATTTGGACTCAGCAGACCAAAGCACAGATTTCCACTGGTCTAATGTCCATTCCTTGTGTTTCTTGGC
>OMLP01035911.1:3286-17707 GCA_900302685.1 Spondyliosoma cantharus | reverse complement strand
TGATAATTCACTTTACTGAGCAGCACAGGACCTAACGAGACGTTTACCAAACAATATGTGAGCTAGTCATCGTTGTGTTACATTATTAGGGTGAAATTAATGTTTGCTGGTCAGTTAGCAAGATGCTAACAAACATACGAGTTAGCCTTTACTAATTAACATCATTTAGTTTCATTACATGCATGATCACACTCATGAAGAGTAGATGACATGGCTCCATACCTTTATCTTCTGCTCGTTTCTCCTCTTCTTCTTTTCTCTTCTTCCTGAACTGGCACCTGATGCTTTGACTTCTTCTTACCCATTTGTTTATCTGACACTCGGGAATCAACACGTGACCCCAAAGAGTTCAGACTAAACCAGTTCACCTCGTTTTGTAATATATTTCACTATTTAACCAAACCCCGAAAAATAACATATGTGAAACTATGAGCATTTATTCATAATTCATGAGATGAATTTGTCTCCCCAATGAGTATAGTATGATCATCAGGTCCCATGGGGTCTACCGGATGTAACTTTGCATCTCCCTTCCTAGAAGCCAGGGATAGTAATTATTTGAGTCCCTCTTCCTCTCCATGTCAGCTCTTTAGCAACATGTTTACACAAGGTTGAATCCGTTGCTCCAAAGTTTGGCCAAAGCTTAAGTCGAAAGTGTCACATGCCTCACTGCCTTATATATGAACTTGCATGGGCTCTGTTTTACGTCTGAGACCTGAAGTTCATACAGTGTAAGTGGGTAGACCGACAGTGGGTAATTACCGAGCCCATTTAGCTGCGGTGCTTCTTATGTCCGCCTTAAAGGTGGCAGCTGTAGAGAGCCGTGCTCTTTGTCAGTGATGGATGCTGTAATTACAGCAGAGCTGGAGACTCAAATTGTCTGGAGATAAAGTTTGTTTTTGCCCCCGTCATGGGACCCTTTTACTGAGATCCACATCTCTCAGCAAACTAGTTCCAAACCATACAAATCATTCTAGTTTGTTTTAGATTTTGTTTGTGACATCTTTACTTTTCAGACTCGAGTCCCAAGAAGCTTGAGATAACTTTGCAACTCCATAACCTGCTCATCCTGGGACAAATGACTTCAGGGTGCAACAGATGCCACAGTATAGCCTGTCTGACAATCTGTCATTTTAATTTACCTACATCAAAGGATAAATCAAGTACCTCTAAATAATAGAGCACACCATGGGGAGCCGGATAGAACTCCTGACAGCAGAGAGGGAGAGGGAGAGACTGACAGAAAGATTGAGGAGGAAATTCCTTTGTTTAATTGCATTGCGTTTGAAATCCCCAAGTTCCTCAATAAGTGAACGCTCTCACTGTCTGAATTTATAAAAGAGAAGAAACTTTTTCTGCTTACACGGCTGAAATTGGATCATTTTCTGCTGACGGGAAATGTTTCCCCTGCAGGTAAATGGCCAATTGTTGTTGTTGTTGAGCAACTAATGGTGACAAACTGTTAGAGGGATATGCTAGGTTTGCAGGGAAATACACACATGCCTCGCAGCCACCTACTGTTGGGGGAGTTAATCTGACCTCTCCTTGCACCAGAAAGATCTGCATACACAGTCCCATGCTTTACAGCCATTTTTCAAAACACCCGACGTGCCAGCAAGTTCAAGTCTTATGTGTGGAGGTGCTTAAGGCATAGTGAGATGATATGAAAACTAGAGATGGTTGCTAGATAGCTGATAGAAGTAAGAGGGAAAATGTGTGCGATAAAAGACCCCAGGAACATTTTAATTACACGGTGTTAACTTAGACCCCATGAGGAAACCCTCATAACCATACATTTCATACTTTTACTGTTATTTCTCTACTGACCCTTAATATACTTCTATCTGTCTTATTAAATGTCTTTTTTTCAGAGGGTCTAGAGAGAAGCCAGAGGACTTCGTTCCTGAAAAAAAGGAAAAAAGATTAATAAAAACAGTGTCTGGGTTGAACTCTCCCTGTCGGCCATCTGTGTGTTCCAAAACCTGAAAAAGCATTGTAGTTTGTTCTTCCAATGTGAGCAGAGCAAATGTAAATGTTCCCCTACACAAAGCCTCTGTATACAGCCCTGTGTTTGTTTTACAGAGAGAACAACAGGCCTGCTTGTTGATTCACAGCGACTGCAAACCCCGCTGTACTGATGCATGACTTTAACACAAGTAGTTTAATGTTTTTTAACCTTCATACCCCAGTGGAAGGGTTGTATTGAGGGTTGTACTTCCTCTGTATTCAGAGCTTGGATTTGTAATGCGTGTGCAATTTTCTACAGTTGGACCAAACCACAGTAATTTCCCCTTCAGGTACTAGGTCCAAGGCTTTAAATTGCAAACCCTGCCTCCTTCCTAACAAGGGAATACATGAGCAGAAGAGCGACCCGGTCTTCAACTTATAGTGATCAGCGCCTTTAAAGACACGCAGCCATGCATCTCATACACACCACCGCACACACAAAAACTGGGCGGTAACTCTGAAGTTGCAGGAGCATATCCAAGCTTCTTTTAATCTGCACACTGTTGTAATTGTCTTTTTAAGACTATCCTTGTTCAAATTCTTGCGTGTTTAGGGCTTTTTGTTGCCTGCTGGACTTAAAGAAATCACGAGGGTCAATGCACTGACAGACATGGGTCGACTGCTCCCAAACTAAAGCCCGATGCGTCTCATTTCCCTGCGCCGTGTAGAGCTTATTGTTGTCCACTAAGACGTCAGTGAGCAACACAGTTGGAGTGGGTAGGATGTTCCTTCATGTAGCTTATTCTGAGTCCATCTCATGCGCTGCACACGTCTTGCTTCCAGAAATACTCATGAGGGCATATCAATCAGCGGCTGAAAATAGTAGCAAACTCATGTACTATTTGAGTTACGTTTGCAAATAAGACAAATACCTAACTATAGATTTGTGACCTGTTTTTAGAAATGTATGTGTTTATTATGAGCCTACACATACACTCACAAGATAACTGTCTTTGTTGTGATATAATTGAATTACTGTCTTATGGAGTATGAATAAACCTTTTTGACAAAACTGAGATTTGGGAGCCAGAACCACGCTGTAATTTAAACTCAGAGCATGATGGAACCAGAAAAACAAAAGAAGGGATGAGGTTTGGATTCAACAAATTGTCTGGATAACAAGTTTTTTTTTTTGTAAGCATTTAAAAACAAACTCCCTTCCTGCTTTACAGCAGAAAAAAACTTAACAATGTTCCCTGAAACACTCTGCAGAGTTTTTCCAGCGCGCTGTCTCTCAGGTTGAGTTCCAGACTTTACTGGGGAGCTAACTGAGCAGCTCCACTGGAAGTACGTGACTAATGTGCAGCTTAATCAAGGCAATCGTTTGAAAGGTCATCTAATGAGCGGGAGTGAAGATCATATGTTAGCCTTTATCCCTCACTGCGGGACGTCGTAGTGAGCTGGGAACACCTGCCGTCTCCTGTCAAAACATTAGCTCATGTTAATTACCCAGAGTGATCTCCTGGTTTCAGCAGTTCCAGTGTGGCCCAAGATGTGGTAAAGATCTTCTACGGATTCTTTATGAATGCATTCGATGAGAAAAGCGACGCCACACAAATCTGTTGCTTTTTTAACATAATCCAGAAATCCGATCTGCCAGGATGCAAAATGCCGACGTATTTTAAAGCGAGCAAGAACCGTTTTATGTCGTGAAGATTTCTATGATATTTAAAGGTTATATACGTTTTTAATATGTGGAGTGGAGGCCGTGTGACTTGAGCACGGCTTAGCTGAATTTGATGCCAGTAACAAGTTTTGAAGAAGCTGGGACAGGAGCAACACGAGTTCACTGGTAACAGGTGATCGTGTCTTTTATTTCATAAAAGTGTCAGTAAACAGAGTTTGTTTGCAATTGACTGAATTCTGTTTATACTCTCTCGCTATGCATTCTTCCACTTTACCATATGGAAAATACGGTCATTGCAGACCTCACCAATCATATTGCTGGCACTAGTGTCAGTAGCTGGAGTACTGTTACACCCTTCCTGATTTGTGACTCCTGAGTGAACCGACATTGCAGCAGATTGCGTTTTTATATCCTCATGAATCATGATCTCACTTGGCTGCAGTCACTTTCATCAGCCGAACCACACTCTTCACAGTCCTCTCTCAATGCTGTGGTACACTGCCAGTATTCAAAGCCAAGGCTTTTCAGAAAGAGACACCCTCCAGTGAAACAAGAAACAAACATATGTTATTCTATAGGATGATCACCAGACTATACAAAGTCGAAGATCAGCTTGAGGCCAAAGCTGGATTCAGTTAGCCTCCAATATAATTAATCTGCAGGGCCAGGCTGTGCTTATGTTGGGGTTTCCCATAATTTCCATTAGTTATTTTTCGAGATGTACTGTGAGATTCACCTTGATATATGCGGCTGGTTTTTTCCGTGGTGCGTCACATATCTGAGGATGTGTAGCCAAAGGACAGACGTCTGCCACTCAAATGACTCACCGACCTTCAGTCGTCTTATTGTTCTTAAATATTTAGCCAAATCTGTTTCTGTCCAGGCTTCTTCCTCCCCTGGCTTCTCTTCTCTTCTCTTCTCTTCTCTTCTCTTCTCTTCTCTTTGTCTTTTTTTCATCCCCTTCCTGTCTTCCACCCTTCTCCTTATCTCCTCTCCTATCTTATTCCCCTCTTCTCCTCCATCCTATTTTGTCTCCTCTTTCTCTTTTCGGCCCTTTTATCTCAATTTGTATCCTCATCATCCTTTTCTTTCCTTCCTCTCTCCTACTCGACCCCTTTTTGCGTCCTCCATCTCTTTTCTCTCATCTAATCTTTTCCTCCTCCTCGCTTCTCTTCCACCCCTTTTTTTTCCCTCCATCTCTTTCCTGTCCTGTCATCTTTTTCTTTCCTTCCTCTCTTTTCTTGTGTTTTTTGTCTTATCTTGTCTCCTTTCTTCCTCTTGTGTCATGTCATGTCCTCTCCTCTCATGAATGTGTCTCCTTCCCTTTCTCCTCACCTAACTTTGCACATCCTCTCATCCTTTTCTCTCCTTTCTCCCTCCCCCTCAATCCTTTTTTGTCTCCTCTCAGTTTCTCTCCTATTCTCTCTCCTTTCTCATATTTTGTTTTTCGTCTCATCCTGTCACCTCTCCTTTCCTTCTCCTCGCGTCTCACTTTGTATCCTCCCCTCCACCTTTTTCTCTCCTCTTCCTCGTGATTTTCTTTCTTTCCTTCCTCTCCGCTCGCTTCCACCTTTTTCTTGTCCCCTCTCATTTTCTCTCCCCTTTGTCACTTTTTGTGTTTTTTTTTCTGTCCTTGTCGTCTCGCCTCGCCTCGCCTCGCCTCCTCTCTTCCTCTACCTACGCTCATTTCTTCCCTCCTGTTTTCTCCCCCTCGCTGCCGACTCCTGTGGATACTGAAAGGTCAGTGAATGTGGGGCCATTAAATGCAACCACACGCATCGCTCTCTGAAACACCACAACATTATAGCAAGGACAAAAAAAAAAAACACACACACTTTTAAGTACACAGTGTGTGAAACCTGCGCAGTTTATATTGCATGTAATGTGACCTATGGACTGTGACATTTAACTCACACTTTGTTTGTGATACCACACGTGGGGAAATGGTAGGAAATTGGTCTCGATCTTTGAAGGAAAATGCATGACATTTATTTGAGATGACAGGCTGACAGTAAATTATGTCGCCTTTTAGTCACATACAGGTAACGGTAAGCATCCTACTTTGAGATGTTCTCAGTCAGGTTTTTCTATAAAAATGTACAAACTCATCACCTTGTTTTTACATTGATCGTGAAACTGTTGCATATCTCACTGCTATTGTCTGTAACCTCGTCATTTTGCTAAGGCAACAACATGCTCTGATTCACTTTACCCAGTTAAACAAGAGTTAATTATATTATACACAGCATGTGTGTGGCGCCTGAATGCGTCCCAGCGTCCCAGCGGTCCGAGTGGTTTTGCTGTTTTCCGCCTAGTTCCCATTAGACATCAGTCTAATCAGTCTTTCTCTGCTGATCTCTTACGTAAAACTCCGATCCTCCCGAGAATCCAACATCTGGGATCCAGCCTGCCGTGAAGTCCTGTCACATCCTGGACATCAAACTCATTAGCATTGTTTTGCCAATTTAAAAATAATCTTTTCTCAATCGAAGTAGATGTTAAACGCACAGTAGATTTCAGTTTGGGTGGCAGACCATGAGTGTGTGGGAACAGACTTTCATGTTTTTGTAAGGCGGTATGGTGCATAACGGTGTTACAGCCAGGTGAGACGGCTGCCAAGCGAGACACCACCGTGTAAAGAAGGCATTTCAACATTTGTTGAAGTGTCAATCCACCGGATGTTTTTACCGAGATGTTTCTGTGTGGAGACGGAACATTTTAAGGCAAAACACATTTTTTTTTCTTTTCCTAACCAAGTGATGTGATGAAAAGTGCTGTCGCGACATAAAGTTCAACAAATGTATCCTAAAGAAACGTAAAGTTGCACCATAAAGAAATGCAAAGTTTTAATATATCAGAAACTTAACTGCAGCTTTCTGAATAAATGCAGATGTAACCAATGTAAGCCTATATCTCACCTAACATAGACGTTTCACAATATGACAATGAGGGTTTACTCTGGCTGGTAATCTTCAACTGTCATACGTTGCAGTTTTCGTGTTGCTGTGGATTTATGTGGTTTTAGGAGCCATTTGCAAGCGACCGATTCAGTCTTTTAGGTTTGGGGACGTATTGCCCTTGTATTTTGATTGTATTCGTACTTGAACGTACCCGCTGCTATGATAACATAAATTCACCTTGAGGATTAATAAAGTTGTCTATCTATCTATCTATCTATCTATCTATCTATCTGTCGGGTTGTACCACAACTTAACTGTTTAAAGTTCAGTCTGACTGCTCTCATCAATGTTTCCAGCAGCAGGCAACAGTTTTCAGCGGGTTATCTAAACTGATGATGGAACAGAACTGAATACTATGCTGAAAAATGGTCGCCCTATTCAGCCCTGTGAAGTTTGCTCACAAGGTGCATATGCCAAAAAAGCCTCTACGGACTTCCTTATGCTTTTTAGGCCCACAGAGCATGCTCAGTAGAGTGCATCTCCAGCCAAGCTGGCTGAGAAGCATGCATGTTCAAGACTTCCTCTGGCCAAGCAAGATGATTTCCTGTTGGCTTCCAGTAAATCAAGTGGGATTAAAAAATAAAATTGATTAATTTATTAATTATGCTAGAAAAGGCTCATTTGAAATCTCAAAAACAAAATGTGACTGTAACTTTTTGCTGTACATCACCCAGTCATGAGGCTGCACAGGTTCATACAGCTGGACGACGTCCTAGCAGAGAAGCTGTGTGTGAAGGAAGCCTTGTTGTCACTAAGGCACAACAGTCTGCAGGCCTCCATGCCTCAGTGGACGCCACACTTTGCTGTAGTCCATCTCCCTGTGTGTGACGGACACACTGCCGTCGTCAGTAGCAAATAGTGATGATAGGAGGCGTTTGGCAGCTGCTGACAGGGATCTGCTCTCAAGGCAAACACCCAGTCTTGTTTAATTCAAAGCCCTTCCACGAGAAAGTTGCCTCAAAGTCAGGGAGCTCTAACAAGCTTTAAAACTTGTCTGGAATGCTTTCATGCCAGTGCTCATCATCTCAGCCGCGTATACTAGTCGCCCGCTAATGAGACTTTAGCCTCCACGCCGCATTCCTGGCCTTTCTCTTTGGTCGGAGGGTTACGCGTTAGACAGCGAGATGCCGGAGATGCAGCATCGACAAAACGCTTTTAAAAGTCTCATTTGCTGTTGTTATGAGTGATGACGCCGCCCGCCCCCTCCTCAGTCAGACCTAAAACACACACACACACACACTGTGACTCTGCTGTGAATTGCATATTCACATCCCTTGTCCATGTTATTGTGTCAGACAGATCTAAAGGGATAAAAAGAGACAGTTTTGGTGTGGATGTTTTTTATATCTCCGTGAGGATCCTACATGTTTACTTCAGTATTGTTATTGTACATTCATAAATAGATTCCACTTCTCATACATATTTATGATCTCAGCGATAGCCTGTATATACTTTTTGCAAAGTATCTTACTGACATTGAATATTTGCTCTCTCCCTTCCTTCTTTGTATTGCCACTGCTTCATAAGCAATTTCCCTCGGGTTGAATAAAATTGGGTGCTATGATATCTCATCTAATTTTGAACTGAAGAACAATTGAACAAGGGTTTTTTTTATCTTGTCTGGTCGTTTCACCGGGCTGTTTCAGGGGGTTAAATGGGCTCTGTAGAACTTCTGTGTTGTGCTGGTAGAGTCAAATCCTTCAGATTGTCGTGGAAAAACTCCAGAGGCATTAAACAGGTTAAACACATCATCCACAGGCCTGTATAGACAACTGAGAGAGAAGGAGGAAGGTCTCATTTTTCACGTCACGTTACAATCCGCTCATACACGGATTGCAATGGTTAAGATCAGTGGCTTAGGGATAATGCTTCAGATATTAGTAAATAGTTAAAAACAGCCAAGTGTCTTCAGTTTCAAAAGTCAAACAGTTTCACTTCTGTAATGAAGGCTGTATAATCATGTGCACTTGTTTTGCAGCAGAGAGTGGATGTTTTGCATTTCCTCTAATTGGACCATTGATCATTACAAAGTTTTGGTCGCTCTGAGTAATTGGCAGTCCTTCCTCCTGACAGAATATACTTTACAGGTCTTTATTTTTAATAGTCTTTAGATGGAACCATCTGGTGCTTTCCTACTGAGCAGTATGAAGTGTTGATGCCATTTATTTGTTTTTAAAACATAGACTTAACATGATGATTACTGTGCTGGCAGGGGTCCTGCTGGTATGTACTTCTTTTTAAACACCTACCATGTTCCTTGGTCATGACCATGTCCATAACCTCACAGCATGTACCTGCACTTTCCTCCATGACTTTTCTTCTTTTAATGCACTCCTTCTCCTCTCCGCCTGTTCTCCCTGTTTGAGTCTCTCTTCATCTTCATCTTTGTTGAAGGCGTTGATTCCCCTTTTGCGGCTGCAGTTTGTGGTGCTGTTCAAATGCATTGCATTAAACAAAGAGGTGTTTCTGTGGCCTCCCCCTATTGATATTAACAATAGACATAAGCGTGATGCATTAGACTGCATTCATTTTATCTTGGTGTACGTGGTGAATTTGCATTTGTTTTATGGCTTGCATTTTCAATTTTATCTTCTACAAATTACACACACATAGAACTAATTTGCACCAGCTCATATTTCTTTGTGGAAACATACTGCTGCCATAACTTATTGTGAGACTCCAGCGCACGCTTGGCACCGGAGCAAATTGTTGCCAGTTAAAAAAATATGGGCAGCATTATATTTCCTCCATATACATATATTACATATATTAGCTAGCCAGTGCAAATTACTTTTATGTTGATGTAAATCGTAGGTGACCAAGTTCTAAATATTCGTCTCTGAAATGAGTTAATGTTGGTGTGTATGTATACTTGCCATTAACCACAGTATGGGGACTTGACCTCCATCTGGGGACAAAACTTAACTCCCCACAAGGATACTCATTTATTTTAGGGCTAAAACTTATTGGTTTATGCCCCAGTGAGGCTCAAGTTAAAGTGAGTGTAAGCTAGGAGACAAAGGTGTTGTTCTCTTAGAAAAGGTAAAAGCCACACACTGCTGCACAAGATTGAACAATGCCAACAGTAACTGGCCTGTGTTTGAGGATCCACCCTTCACCCAACGACCCAAACGCTCTACTTTCTTGCAGCAAAAAACATTGAAAAGCTCCTCTAATACCACTGATTTAAGCTGCTCTATGTTAATAGGTTCACACACATTACCTGTAGGAGAAACTAAATTAACTACAGCCCGACCCAAGGAGGATATCGGCTTCCACCGCTGAGGTTTTATTTCTTCATCGACTAGTGTGATTTCACCGCGCTGGCTGAGATTTTGTGCTGAGGGGGCAGATGTGGTTTCTTCTTTTCAGTGCGTGATGAAACAGGATGCGAGAAAGAGGCAATCGGAGCTACTGAATTAAGGAAACACGATTTTTGTGGCAGGAATCTGAATTTGTGACAATTCTTGTTTTGTTTGTGTGTATTTCATTCATTCGCACATTGTGTATTTACTCAGTTACTGACCAATCCATTTCATGCATGCATCATTAAGACACAAGACATGTTACCACCCTTTGCTTATTCATCATCTCATTGGACGCTGCTGGGCCCAAACGTGATTGAATAAATATAGTGAATTTTGTATTTTTTAGAGGGAAGTTGGATGTTTTCCTAGAAACCTCAGTTCAGTCTGAGTTGTTTTGGAGCCATCAGCCGTCAGTCATTGAATCTTGTACACTGGCTTCAACATTCAGCCAAAGTGGTTTTGTATTCATTCCCACTTAGTTAAAATGCATCCTTATGTGCCGTATTGTTCACTAATGAGTGTCCAGATCAGATACATTAATGTAAGGATTTGTTGCATTAACATGGTAATAGAACACTGGATGAAAGCTCCCAAAAGATAAAAAAAACTAAACGTTTCAACCAGACCAAGTTTAGGCGCTTCGTAATGCCACTTTTGATAATCCATCACACCACAGATTCAGATAGAAGTCATCTAATTTGGAACTGCAAATGACCATGAAGGAGCCTATTCTTGATTGCAAGCCCTGTTTTTGTTCCAACTGTTGTCTCAGCTCATCTCTGGGTAGCGTCACTCGAGTGATTTACGGCGCAGCCATGGCTATAAAAGCTGTGCCAGCAGAAGAAACACTCAGTCAAGATGTAATAATTCTTCATAATTTGTCAGTCATAACTCCAGGTCTGGACCCACACATCTTCTGCCTATTATTGAAAGCCTATTAGTGCCTGCACTCACAACAAGGGAGACTCACTGTGACCATTGGCGAACACGGAGGACAGCATCCAACGTCATTTCCCCTCCAATCACCTACTGAAAAGCAAATTATGAGACTCTTTTCTTTTCTTTTTTTTTTTTTTAACACAGCATTTCAACTTTTCGGGACGCTGTGTTACACAAAAAACATTTTTCTTTTCTCCTTCTGGCAGCAGATAAGATCTTGTTTGCATAATTCTGATGTGATAGTTCACAATAAAGAACTCACTCATTATTCGCTGCCCTGCAGCCATCTTCACTGAGCCCAGATTGTTACCACTGTTAACTGTTTTTGTGACTGGCAGAGCTGAACGCACTCTCTCAACTTGCATATCCCAAACACCTCACATGTGGGGGACACAGAAATGCAAATACAAAGAAAAAGAAATAATCCAGACCCCAGAGGCCGATTCTGCTGCTGCATTGTGGACAGAATGTCCTCTTGGATTGAGCTTTGATTAGCTATGGTCACAGCAGTAGCAGCTGACTGCATAACTCTAATCACTCCAAGACATCTAATTAGAGATGAGATGTGTGATCGCTCTCCGAGATGAATGACATGTTTCTACTAAAGGCCTGAAAGCTGATATAGCCGACGGAGCTGCCTGTAACACGACGAGAGAAAATGAAGGAGGTTTGTTGAGTGGGCGTGCAGCGCAGTCTGTCAGAAAATGTATAGGGGGGAGATGGCGCGACTGCAAACACACTGATTCTATAGTTGTATTAAATAATTCAGGGCTTTTACATCAGCAGTGGCATTTCCACTAATGGCAGCCGAGAGTGATCCTGCCCAGCTGACTGACCGATTCTCATTACAAACACACACACTCTACTCACACACAATCTATTCTCTATAAATAGGCCAATGGCAGAACCAGCTTGTTCTCTCTACCCCGGCTTGCTACGAGGGGGAAATTACAGGCTGTTAAGTGAAATCACAGGCTGTTGTACAATTGAAGGAGTGAGCCATTTGTGACATGCTGTGTCATTCATTTCATGTCATTTCTCATCATTAGCGAGGACTCTTTACAGCGGACAATCGCTGAGTCATTATGTGAACAGGAAAATATCCATGACAGCGGAGGGAAGCCTTCAGTATGTTTAAAAGGCTAAAGGGGTTAATGGTAAGTGTTGAGTAAGACACGTCCGGAGTCCTGGCAGCAGATTTCTCACCTGACAATATTAGAGTTGCATTTGAGAGAAACAACTTTTTGGGTGGCTCAGTCTATTTTCAGTGAGTTTCATGTAAATGAGTTTGATTTAAAAAAGAAAAAATACATGAAATATGTAATAAATAAATTAAACGGACAAGACAGTAGGTGGGTGAGTAGACATGGTGGGCGTGTTGGCAGTCGGTGATGGAAATCTGTCAACTCTTCCGAACTCAACTGAATTTTTGGACTTATTGGACCACTTTTCTTCCTTCAGTTAAATTTTAATGAAAGCTTATTTTTCCTTTAGCTTGAGTTTCAATTGAAAGCATATACATGCGTACGTGTGTATGATTATTTCACATTCATTTCATGATAAAGTCTGAAATTTAAAAGTTAGAAAAATTAAACTCAAAGAGGTCCAGAGAAAATTTGATTAAGCAAAGGCCCAGAACATCATAATTTATTTTATGGAGAGTGATGGCAGTTTGTAATTTTACAAACAAATGTCACTTGTGCTTTTTCAATCACATTGCCTCAGTGCGCTTTACAATCTCTACAGCGAGCAACATCCTCTGTCCTTAGACCCCCACACGGAAAGATCCTATATGAGGATACATGCACATATATGAAACCTATATGCAGCTTATATGCGCATATATACAGCATATATGATAATATATATGTGGCATATATACGTATATATGCCACATATATGTCGCATGTAGGCCGCATATAGGCCACATTCAGGTGCATATATGGGCATATACAGGGCATATAGGTCTCCTATACCGCTTCTTCATATCCACATATAAGCCCTATATGTACATACAAGGTATGTCTCCTATGTAGCTCATATACTCAGTGGCAGGTTCTGTTTGTCATACCTATTGTATAGCTCATATCTCACTTTTGCAACTGTCATACATGACACCTAGCTCATATTTTTATTCTCAAGGTAATAACTGCATATTTGTCCAAAGTCCCTTACAGGAAACAATTTCACGCAAGAGCTTATTAATCGCATGCGAACACATGAAATTGGCATCACCTTTGATCCTAAATACATGTTGACATTGTGACAATGGCATGTTATGTGGAAACCAGTCATTATTAACTAAGTTACTGCCCCCTCTACATCAGTTTGTTGTTAAATATTAATTATTGAACATTGTCGTCGTAGAATAATATAAACACATAATAGCCGTTAGAATAGATTATTTTGTCCTTTCAATTTAATATTGTAGTTAATTCATTTAAAACGCATGATTCCTACAAACCAGTAGCTGTTTTTAAAAAAGAAAAAGTGTGTTAACGTTGCTTCGAACTGAGTGCTCACTTCTAAAACATGCACACACTAGTCAAGATCTTGACGACAGGAGAGGATGGTGCTCACACTGTTTTTATCCACAGGGGCTGCCATAATCAACAACAAATGAAAGTTCCTTCTAGCTGCTTTAATCTCACCAATCTCTGAGCCTGACCTCCAAACTCTCTGTGAAGGGAAGTGCAGTTAAATGACACTTTGTGCGAGGGTTCAAATCCTTAACTGAATTTCCGATAGTGGGAAACAAATCAGACACACATCCGAGCAACTTCTGAAGTGATCTTTATCAGTCCACACTCCTCCAGTTGCTCCAGGGGTTGCATTCAAACTCGGCAGCTCCCGGGGGTGGATATGAAGGCGCAGCTTTGTAATATGAGTCACCTTTCACTGACTAAATAAAGGTTATAAAAACCTGACATTTGTCCCACTCACTTGACGCCGCGGTAGCTGGCATGCAGTGACACTGAGAAATGCCACAGCGAGCAGACGGAAGTATGTGTCCTCTGTGGCACGAGATGCAAGCTCACACTGCTGTCTTGCGTGACAATCTTTTCATAGAGGCTCAAGTTGTGACGGTGCTGGAACATGACAGCCTATACGTTAGCCGATCTCAACTCTCTACGGGCAGAACAATAACACAACAACAACAAAAAAAACTGCTTTGAAAAACTGAAAAAAACATTTTTTTTTTTTGGGTGAGAGACGTCCTCAAAAAGCAAGAGGGATGATGTCTGATGTGTCTCTGTGACACGGAGTCTCTGAACACTGAGTGGATTCAGGCTGACAGAGGGAAACTGAGTTTATGTTTTGGCTGTACTTCACCGTAGGGAGATGATACGGAGCTCTGAGACAGGCTGACAATGTGTGTGTGTGTGTGTGTGTGTGTGTGTGTGTGTGTGTGTGTGTGTGTGTGTGTGCTGATTGTGTGTGCGTGCGTGCGTGCGTGCGTGCGTGCGTGCGTGCGTGGTTAAAGAAACCACATCAAATGTCCATAATAAAGAGGAAACAGAGACTTCGACACAAGTAATCCAGTCATGCTTTTCCTTCCAAGGGCTGCAGTGCTCTTAGC